>CAUYUJ010014235.1:85000-117500 GCA_963575745.1 Prorocentrum cordatum | reverse complement strand
GCGACGACGACGGCGGCCGCCGCGGCGACGATGACGACGGCGTTGACGCTCTGGAGCTCTTCTTGGGGCTTTCTCTTGGGAGCCTCTCGGGCTCTCTGTTGGGGCAGGGACTGGGGCCGTGGCTGGAGCTGGGGCCGGGGCCGGGACCTGGACCGGGGCCAGTGCCGCGGCCAGAGCCAGGGCCGAGGGGCGGGGGTGGGTCCTGAACTCCCTGCCGACATGGAGGCCACCCCCTTGCCATCCTCTCCAGAGGAGATGCCGTCGGCTTCATGGGCTCTGAGCTCGATCGGAGGCGATAGAGTCCCCGACGTGTTTCAGGCGACTCATCATCCGCTCGACGTGCACGTCCATGGACGGCTCGCGGGTACACTCAGCTTCTCCCAGCTGGCGTGGCACTCCCCATGGGACGAAGAGCCACGGTCCGACGAGTGTGTCCTCGGCGACTCGGGTGACGCACTCTTGGACCGACGCGGCACGACATTGAGGCACATCCCCTGGAACCAACGCGATCGCCGAGCTGCGAAGCCGAGAACTCAAGCGGATAAGGAACAAGTTCTGCACCCGGGCGCACTGAAAGGCCCAGCAGACACTCAGACGTGCCCCTCCTGAGCACCAGCCTCTGGTCGAGGCCGCTTCCTGGGCCGCTCACTGCGGCCACGTCCTCCGCCCTCTCCAGTCTTCCTCCTTACCCTAGGCGCAGGTGCGCCAGGTCTGCCTGGAAGCCCTGGCCGGGCAACCTCCGTCCCCTCATCCTCCTCCGCGGGCTGCACATCCACCTTCCCGCTGCCTCCGCCTCCTCCTTGGCCTCCTGCGGCCTCCCTGCCCTCCTGTGGTACTGTTGCGGACTGACTCTCCCCCTCCTTGCTGCCTCCGCCCCTTCCTTGGCCCCCCGGCGTCGCGGACTGCATCTCCTCCTCCATGTTACCTCCGCCTCCGCCTCCTCCTTGGCCTCCTGCCTCCTGCCTGCCTTCCTGCAGTGCTGTCGCGGGCTGCTGCTCCTCCTCCAGCCTGCCTCCGCCTCTTCCTTGGCCTCCTGCCTCCTGCCTGCCTTCCTGCAGTGCTGCCGCGGGCTGCTGCTCCTCCAGCCTGCCTCCGCCTCCTCCTTGGCCTGCTGCCTGCTCTGGGTCGCCCCACCCATCGCGGATGATACCCTGCCGGACCAGCAGATGCCAGTCCAAGACACTGACCGAGTAGCCCGGGTCGTCCACGATGGGCCACCCCAGCCGCGCCTGCATCAGGTCTGTGGGCCGCGCCGGCCGCTTATGATGGGCGGTTCCAGACGCCCCTGGGCAGTCCCACACCAGACGGATGAGGTGTCCGCCCCCCTTCTGCCCACAGGCGGGGCACTCAACCTCCTCCTTGTGGGCCTTCTGCCACGCCGCGCAGCTCATGGTGACACCCGTGAGCACGGGCAGGAAGGCTGGCTCCCTTCGCAGATGCTTCTGCGCCTCCTCCAGCCTCATGCCGTCGTATTGGACAGCGTCTCGGCAGAGCTCAGCGTCGTGGCGCGCAGAGCGCCGCCACAGCGGGAACCGGCGCGCGCACCACCCTTCCCGGAGGTCGTGCTTCAGTTTCTTCACCTCCACAGCATCCTCGGGCCGCAATCTCACGATCCCGCCTGTCCCAGGGTGGGTCCACCTCCATCCTCGCTTTGGCGGGGCCTCGGGGATGGCCGCCTCCTCCTCCTCCTCCTCCTCCTCCTCCTCCTCCTCCTCCTCCTCCTCCTCCTCCTCCTCGGGGGCTTGGCACGTGGCAGCCCCGAGTTTGTCCACGTCCTTCTGGTCGGGCGGCCCGGCCACCCAGCCCCACAGGGCAACCGCCGTGGTGCCCGCTGCAACACGATGCTTGTCCAGCCCCGTCCTCGGGACGAGCTCCAGCCTCCTCATCCTTGCCACGGCCGTCGTCAGCCGCGCCTCCTCCTTGGGTGCCTTCCGACGCCGCGGAGCCGGCTGGAGGTGGCATCCCAGCATCAGCGGCTGCGCCAGCACCGTGGATTCCGCGACCTCCGCCTGGGCCTCTAGCTGGCGCAGCCCCGCCTCCGTGCGGTGGCCGAACTGCTCCTTGCTCCTGTTCTCCTTGAGGCCCAGCGCTGCTGACCACCTCCGCCAGGAGCTCGCCACCCGGGCCACCTCCTCCGCCGTGGCGCTCTTCCAGGAGCGATCGTCGATGTACGCCGCCTGCTGCGTGCCTGGAAAGTCCTCCTGCAGCTTCGTGAGCGGCGCCACGAGGAGCGCCGTCATGCCCACCACGGACCAGCCATCGCCCTGCTGCATACTAGCATCGACCGCGCACGGGTCCGCCAGGACGCGGCCCTGGAGCTCCAGCCACCGCTGCTGCTGGCCCCACACTCTTCCGACCAGGTCGGCCGTGCTGCGCGGCAGCCCGACTAGTTTGAAGATGCCCACCACCCTCGCTGGGTCCGCCATGTCGAAGGCGAGGGAGTAGTCGAAGGACGCCACAAACTCCCCTTCCGCGAACGCCTCCTCCAGGGGGCCGACTGCGTCGATGGCCTCCCTGCCCGCCCTGCCGCCAACCGCCTCCTCGGGCCACCAGGAGTCCAGCCAGGCCTGCGCGCTGCAGTCTCGCAGCCGAGCGCTGCCCCAGAGGCGCCACCACGCCATCCTCGTGCCTGGCCCCCTTAAGCCCCTGGGCAGCATAAGCATGCGGGCGTGGGTCCACTCCTGGGGCGGCACGCCCCCCGCCTCGATGGCAGGGTAGGCCTCGGACAGGTGCTGCCAGGTGAGGCATTCTTGGACCGACGCATCCCCTCCATCAAAGCCTCCTTGACCTCCTTGGCTGCCTCGGGGCCCGACGACGCCACCGAGTGGCAGGCCTCCCCATCGCTGCCGATGCCGCTGCCAGCGGGAGACTCGGGGCTCAGGCGGGTGGCGGGTCGGCGGCAGCACAAGCTCAGGAGCACGAGCCGCAAAGCGAGGAGCAGCGAGGCCGCGAGCAGGGGGAGCTGCGGCTTGCCGCCCTGGTGCAGGTCGCACAGGTCGGCTCTGAAGTCGTCGATCTCGGGCAGCACCTCTTGAGGGTCGCCCATGGTCTCGACCGCCAACTTGGCCCAGCTCCACATCTCGAGGTTCACAGTCAACCTCCGGGCGAAGAAGGACCCTGAGCCCGCCGTGGTGCCCTGCTTCTCGGCTGCACCCTCCACGGCCGTAGTTTTCTCGTCCGCGCCGAGGCCAGGGAAGTCGGCGTACACGACCCCGGGCTGGCGTTTGGCCGTGACTTTCCGAAGACCCGTGATGCCGACCACGGGCAGAGTACGATCGGGCCGAACGTAGATCCGCTGCGTGGTATCCTTTTTCGTTTTTGGTACAGGCGCATGATCACGAGAATCACATCCCCTTGGGCACGGCCCAAGTTCTGGCTTAAGCGGCTCCATCGATGCACCGAGCTCAAGAAGACACCAATTTGCTTGTAGGAGAAAAACGCGGGCTCTCCCGCGTGTGCCTCTCGGTCGCGTCGGCGTCGCCAGACGAGACAAAAGACGAACCCAGGACCAGTTCGTGGACCCCGGCGTCCCCGAGGAAGGAGAGGACCAGCGTCGCGATCGCGGCCCGCCGGAACGTCGTCGCGACAACGTCGCCCCACGCTGACGAGGCTAGGAGGCGGAGATCACGCTAGGCTCAGTCGGAACGACTTGAGCCCAAAATAGCTTGAGCGGGCACGAAAGAGAGCAGCAACCAACACGGATGCTTACTGATCACCTGCCTTATCTTGCACGGCCCATGTCACCACCTGAACCGCGATCAATCAAGTTTGAACAACTAGCATGTTCCTTACAGGCTGCCCGGATTAGTAGGTCGACCCTGCCAGATCAAGGGTACCCTCGTGTCTTGTGTTTTGCGACCCATGCGTCCTGCATTCCTGTGGCAATGTGGCCCTCGGAAGGTTCTTGTGTCCTCTCGCGTGTCCTGTCCAATCGAGTCCGACTGTAGATTCCTCTCCAACAACAGCAATTTTGGGGGACATGAATTATGCAGTCGACCTCTGACTAAAAAAGAAACAGGACCGACATGAGCATGCTTTCTTGGATGCCCGCGCGGAGTTCTCGGATCGGCGTGCCCTTGGCGGCGCCTCCAGCGCCGACCCTGGCGCGCGAAGCTCAGGAGGGAAACAAAACACACAGACACAATTAATCGTCGATTCCCCAGGAAAGATGGGACGATATGGGAAGTGGGGGGGAAGACAAAAACCCAGAAAATGCAGGAGAATATGGGGAACCCTGTTATTTGTGTCTATCTATTTGTGTGACCCAGGACCCCTTCAGGAGCCAGGGTCGGAGATTACAGCGCTGGGGCGGCGGCGCCAGCGCCGATCCAAGAAACCCACGCGGACCTCAGAGAAAGTACGTTGGTGCACCTCGTGGCCCTCTTGCGTGGAGCAGGTCACGGCGGGGGGGTTTTCGCAATTCTCGCCCTCGCTGGACATCCCCAGACCCTGACTCCAGAGCCGCCGACTTCGGGCGATTTCGCAAGGATGGCGGGAATTTCCGCCCCACATCTCAAGCTCCTGTGGCGTCGATGTCCGCTCTACTGTGCCGTCGCTGGTTCCGCCACACCTCTGCGGAAATGTCCGCCCAATTTCTCTGAGGCGGAAAGCGGGAAGTGTCCGTCACAATATTAAGTCGGATAATCAATTAAAGATCGGCGGATCCGAAGTCAGGGAGACCCCTCGAGACATGAAACCATCACGACGGGAGGTTTTCAGCAACGTTCCGCTTCCAGGGGCCCTTGCCGGGCCCCGAGGATGAAAAGCCGGAATGGGTCGGGATCTCAGGGGGCCCACGCTGTGAAAAAACAAGACGTCGGGGGCCTGTGTCCGAATGCATGATTTCTTTAACCCATGCGTGTTCCTTCGTTTCGGCTTCCGGGTGCCACTTGTTGAGCTCTCAAGGTCAGGAAATATTCCGGTACCGCTGCTCGTCATTCAGAGTTCTTGTCACGTCGGCTGGAGTACCCTTGAAATTTAGGTCAGAACGCATCCCGGGAGAGGCCTGGGGAGTGATCAACGGTGTCGCTAATGTTTCGCCCCCCCCATGTTTGGCCATCCTAAGGACTGGTTTGTGTATGTCCGAGCGCTCTTCCTTCGTTTCGGCCTCCAGGTGCCGCCGTCGGGCTCAGGAACCATCAAGAACGGATCCGTCGCGGGAAGTTACCCCCGGATGCGGCCCAGCCCGCTGGAGTTTTGGCTCCCCCCCAGAAGGCCGAAAGCAGGCGAAAAGGTGCCGTCGTGATTTTTGTCCAGGGCGCGGGGATGTCAGGCGCATATCGTCCCTCCCTCCTGGAGGCGGCACGGGGTCTGAACATGTCTGAGCTGGATCGGCCCCAAGAATTTCTGCCCAGAAGGGGTGCAGGGCAAATCTGCTCGAAGTCGACCCCGGACCCCTCCCGGGGTTCATCTGGTGCAAGTGTTCGGAGGTTGGTAGTCCTCCTACCCTGACACGTCGATTAGCGAATTGGCTGTTTTCGGTTTGCGCGAAGGCGGCGCGGCCGTCATTTTTGCGGCTCCAGGTCCGTCGGTTTCGGTCCTAGGCCGTTTTCACTAAAAAGGGTGGTTTATTAAAGGGAGGTCTGTCCACCGTCAAAGTGTTCCCCCGGGACATGTTTTTGACGGTCCCCGGCCCCGAGAACGGCTTTTGGGGACGGAACAAGGTAAAAACCTTTTTTTCCGAACCTAGAACCTCAAACATCCAAACGTCGCCCCACCCTCCTGCTGGTCGGAACCAGTGCTGGGCCACCTCTCAGGAGCGAAAGAAGGACGTACACGTACATCGATCCACGTTGGTTTCGAGGGTACGCACTGCGCGAGCGTTCGTATCACGAGGCTGCTCTCGCGGATTTAGGGGCCGTGTACACGTACGTCCATCGTGGGCCCCCTAAACTCAGACCCCCAGTCAGCTCCAACCTCCCTCTTCTGCGGTGTCTTCATCGTCGCGAAGTGGGCGGGGGGCGACTACCACAAGGAGGCGCCAGTGCTGCTGAGCTCCGTGGGCTCGCTGGTCGCGGGGGCGGCCGCCGCGTGTGCGACCGACGGCCGCCCGGGGTGTTGCGCCAAAGATCGCTGCGTGATTTCTGACCCCGAACCGAACGCGGCGGCGAGCGAGGGGGGTAGTGAGACGGGGCGGGCCTTTTCAGACGGCTCGGAAGTCCTCGGGCCTTCTGACAAGGTTTCTAAAGGCTTGCGTCCAAAAAGAGGGGGAACCTTGTCAGGAGGGCTTCTGAGAACCCCGCCGCTTTCCGAGGAGGCCTCCTCTTCCCCTGACCCCGAACCAACCATGACCTTCCAGGAGGGCGAACTGGCCTGGCGAAGGACCCAACGATTTGCAGTTGTGAGTGCCGTCGTTGTGGGTACCGCCTTCGGTGGAACTCCTTTGGGGCCACGAAGCGCGTGAAGGGTGTGCCGAAGTGAGGCGGAGCCGCCGTGCGGGTCCCCGTTGGGGGCGCGAAGCGTGTGAGGGGTGTGCCGAGATGGGTGGCGGGGACGCATGCGGGCCGCGCCATTGGGACCTTCGCTGGAGCTCCCTTTGGGGTGAAGTCGGGCTTGTCCCTCTACAGGTGGAATATTCAAAATAGTCCAAACATAGTCTGGGGACTATGTTTTGAATCTGTGTTGACTATTTGGGGATATTTTTTGAGTGTTTTTTTCAATTTCGTCGAAAATCCCCCTGTAGGGGGACACGCCCGACTCAATTTTGGGGCCACGGAACGTGTGGAGGGTGTGCCGACATGGATAGGACTGCCGCTTGCGAGCATGGACACTGGGGCCATCGGTGGAGCTCCCTTTGGGGAAACTAAGCGCGTGAGGGGTGTGCCGAAATGGGCGGAACGCGCGTATGCAGGCTGCGCAACTGGGACCTTCGGTGGAGCTCCATGTGGGGCCATGGAACGCGTGAGGGGTGTGCCAAAATGGACGGGGGAACGCATCCCGACTGGGCCACTGAGACCTTCGGTGGGGTTCCGTGTAGGGCCACGAAACGCCTGAAGGGTGTGCCGAAATGAGTGGGACGGTCGCATGCGGGCTGCGCCGCTGGGACCTTCGGTGGGGCTCCCTGCGGAGCCACGAAGCGTGTGAAGGGTGTGCCGGAATAGTTGGGGCGGGCGCATGCGGGCTGCGCCATTGGAGCCTTCGGTGGAACCCCTTGTGAGGCCATGAAACGTGTGAGGGGTGTGCCGAATTTAGTGCGGCGTACGCATACAGGCTGCGCCACTGGGACCATCGGCGGAGCTCCCTTTGGGGGCACGAAACGTGTAATGGGTGTGCCGAAATGGGTGCTGGACTGCATGCGGGCTGCGCCACTGGGACCTTCAGCGGAGCTCCCTATGGGGCCACGCAGCGTGTGTGGGGTGTGCCGAAATGGGTGTGGGATTGCATGCGGGCTGCGTGACTGGGGCGTGCTTCGGTGGAGCTCCCTTTGGGGCCAAAAATGTTTGATGGTTGTGCCAAAATGGGTGCGGGACTGCATGCGGGCTGCGCCAATGGGACCTTCGGTGGAGCTCCTTACGGGGCTACGAAACGTGTGAGGGGTATGCCGAAATTGGTGCGGGCGGACCTCTGCGGGCTGCGCCGTTGAGACCTTCGGTGAAGCTCCTTATGATGGGACCACGAAACGTGTGAGGGGTGAACCGAGATGGTCGTGCGAAGGGCAGAGGCAAGGATGGGCGGGGGGAGGAGGGAGGAGGAGGGAGGGAAGTGAGGTGAGGCGGGGCGCTGCTTCTTCGAAGCGAGGATCCAAAACCACAGGATGGTTGGGGAAGATAACACCTGGACCTTGATACTCAAATTCCGATCGCGGTCTGAAAAAGCCAGATGGGTCCGTAGGTCTGGAGTGGTACCTGTTTGGCATTTTGGATGGTCAGGGAAACCGCCAGACGTTTTTTCGCCCGGCCCCAGGCCCTGGGACCCTCCCAGATCGATCCGTCTCGAGAAATGTCGGCGACTACAGAGGGTGTGGTTACGCCAGGGTGTGATTTGCGATCGGCACCGTTGGGGCCTGGGGGGCACGACACTGTCCTCGTCGGGCCGCCTCGGGGCGCGGGAGAACTCTATCGAGGTCCCCACGCCCCCCTCAGGGTGCCCCCCAGGATGTTCCCCAGGGTGCTGGTTGCAAACCACACCCTTTGCAAACCACACCCTTTGGAGTCGCCGAAAATGGCGCAGAAAGTTTGGGTCGGGGGTTCTGGTCGTGATTTTCTGCGACGCTGCAAGTGTTTCCCAACGATGGGTTTCAGGGATTTCCGACGCCGAACCAAACCGCCGAGTCGGTTTGGAGGTCGCCGCGGCGGTCGCAGCGGCCACAAATCGGGGTCAGTTTTTTTGGTCACGGGGTGGCATGCCCCCCTCCCAGTCCCCACCCATGCTATGCGATGTAGACGTGGCCCATGGTCCATCATAAAGCAACCAAGAGTTGACAATATATATATATATATATATATATAGATATATGTATATATATTAATATATGTATATATACAGATGTCCAACATGGGCAGTCATGTTTCTTTGGCCAAGGGCCGGTTATCACGCAACCCACCGAGGGACGGGGAGGGACTCGTCGCCGGGAGAGTGGGGACCTCAGAGGGGGAAGGGGGCGGCCCTCACGACGAGAGGTTTTCGGCAATTTCGAATGTATTGCGAAGGCCTTCCAGCCGGTGCTGCTGACCATGAAGGCAAGACCTCCCTGGGGACTCCCGCTGCCGACCCCCCCCCCCCCCCAGGGAACCGCCAGGACACGGTATCGGCGATATTCTGACCCGGACAACCCCCCTGACAGGGAAGGGATAAAGGGAAGGGGCTCCCCTTCGATTCAACTTCGACGTTCTTGTCCTTGCTCCTCAGTTCCCTTGGGACTGACGACAGCCTCCTCCACACGCCGAAGAGTCAGTGGATTTTCTGAGGTGGACATGTCTGCCCTACTTGTGCGCACCGTTTGGGGTACACGTCCAACAATGTTAAGCCGGAGAACTGACTGAAGCACGGAGGATCCGAAGTCAGGGAGACCCATCAAGTCGTGAAACCATTGTAACGGGAGGTTTTCGGCAATTCTCTGCTCCCATGGGGCCCTTCACCGTCCCAGGGACCGTCAGAGGACAACGCAGGATGAAAAGCCGGTCCCGGGGAATGGGTCGGGATCTCCAGGGGCCCACGCTGTGAAAAGCATGACGTCGAGGGTCTAGGCCCGAAGGATTGATTTCTTCGATCCATGGGTTTTCCTTCGTTTCGGCCTCCTGGTGCCGTTGTGGGGTTCTCATGGCTGGACTCTCCCCGAAAGCCCAGTCAGAGCGCAGCGCAGGAGAGGCTCGGGAAGTGGCGGTATCGGTCCTTTTTTGTTCCACGATCGGACGTGTGCATTTTTCCTTCGGCGAGGACCATCGAGGAGCATCCTTGATCATTTGGCGAGGAAGCCACGCACGAAACTGATAAAAATACGGGGAATTGACGTCCGAGCGATGGCGAGGGCACCTGAATGATTGATTTGTCTAAATCCGAGCGTTCTTCCTTCATTTCGGCCTCTGGGTGCCGCTGCCAGGCCCTGGGCCCTGGGGCCGTCATAAGTGGACCTTGCGCGGAGAACCATGGGGATGTTGTTGAGACTGCTGAGGCCGCGGATTGGAACAGTTACACCATCGGATGCTCTTGGGTTTGTCACGATCGAGGTTTGCTGATGAGATCTTTTGATGCCCTGGGGTCTTTTCGGTCCCTCTGGGGGCGCTCTCGTCGCCACGACCGGACTCCCCCGGAGATTTGAGGGGCGGTTCCAGACCCCCTCGTGTCATGACGACAGGTCTGTGGTCTGTGGCCGTTTTCGGTCTCCAGGGGCCCATGCTGGGCATCGAGGGCGTGAAGTAATTGTTCTTGATCTCTTTATGAGAAACCGGTCCCGGGGAGGCTGTCGACTCGAGATTTTCGGCGGTCAACGCTGCAAAACAACACGACGTCGGGGGATATGGAGGAGGTTGACATTTCCAGGATTGAATGTCGTTGCGCGTTCTGGGTCTCTTGGGGCCCCCTCGTGGACACGGCCAGACGTAGCACGAAACGCTGGCCTAGGTGGACCCAGCGAGGGATCCAGATGTTGATGTTAAGCAGGCAGCTGGGGGCACGGCGAAGGGGTGCGGCCTGGGAAGAAGGCGGAGGGGCCTCGTCGAAGAGGCCGGTCCCTCCCGAGATGCAAGAGTGGAAGGCAGAGCGGTTCCCGAGCAAAGAAACGCATGCGTAGACACACTGCCCTGGAGGCCCGCGCAGATCTCTCGGGGACCAGCGCCAGGACCCCACGCGACGCCGCCGGCGGCGCTCCCGGCGCGCACCGCACGCGTCGGGGAGGGGCGTCCAGCACCAGTGCGAGCAGTCCGCGCGAACCTCCGGACACGTGAGCGTTTTCGTATTCATGGTTTCGCCGCTCGGCGCGGGCCCTCGCACGTTCCCCCCCCCGTTCCCCCCCCCATGGACAATGGGCGCCCCGTTGCAAACAGTGGCGTTAGGCAGAGATCCGGAGCCAGACGACGCCCCTCCCACCCCCCCCCCTGGCCGCTCAATGTCCAAACGCCGAATATGAAAACGCTGACCATGTATATGTGCTTGTGCATATTCCTTGCCAAGCGAAGCCTCTTTACGGCAACTGTAGGGGGGATAGGCTCAGGGGGGGACGCATCGACCCTCAATCAACCACTCATCGCCGATGGGTGCCCGATGGCCCGCCCTGCCCTGGAGCATGCGGATTAGTGATCGGGGGCCTATCGCCGATCCATCGGCGACGTACCGCCGATTCCAGCTAAATGTTTCTCCCCTTGAGCGGCCCCCCCCCCCCCCAACGTTGCCCCTCATCGTGGAGGGCAGGAGTTTTTCTTCTGAGGAGCCCCCCCGCCATTTCAGAAGGCTCGCCCCCGCCCCCATCGTCCAGGCTCCCTGGCCAATTCCCGTCTTGGTCCGCCATTTTTTTCCCAGCCGCGTCCGGCGGCGGCGACGGGAACTTGCAGAGGCGCCCTCCCACCCGAGGCAGTGCGTAGGCCATCGTGGGCCTCGTCGGATGCGTTTCTCTGCTGGCCGCCTTGGAGGCCTCTTGGGCACAGCGGGCGTGGTGGGAAGCTCTGCTCTCCCCGCAGGAGGAGTCTGAGCCCCGAAGGTGGGACGAGGTTTCCGAAGGTCCCTGGAGACCTCCCGGGGGTTCCCGGAGGCCTCCCAGAGGCATCCCGAGCCCAGAAAGTTACGAAATATTTGCAAAACATCGACCTCGAACTTCGACCCTCGATCCTCGAACTTCGACCCTCCCTTCGATGCCGACTGGCCCTGCGACGACGACGACGACGACGACGACGACGACGACATCGGCGACAACGACGTCGAAGTCGACGTCGACGACGTCGAAGTCGACGACGACGACGAGGACGACGATGACGCCGACGTCGACGACGACGACGACGACGACGACGACGACGCCGCCGCCGACGACGACGACGACGATGACGCCGACGACGGCGTCGACGTCGACCTGCCGCGCCCTCCCAGGCGGGCGCGGGCTGCGCCGCGCACTGGATCCGCGCTCCTGCCTGCGGCTGCTGCCAGTGGCGGGCTGCTTCGCGCTAGCGGTGCCACTCTGAGCGTCCTCCGTTCCCTGATAGTGTTTCGCTGGAGGCTTCTACGGCTGGCGTTGGAAAGACAGCGTGCAACATCGGTCTCCGAGACGGACGCGATCCCTGTGAGGCGATCCCTCCGCGAGCGCCTTGTCTGTGCACGATCCCCCTGCCAGGACTTCTTCGGTGCAAGCTATTCCCAAGTTGGGGTATAGCGTGTAATAAGCGGGCTGGCAGCGCCACATCGCACGCTATCTTTCCAACGCCAACCAGTATCGTCGCCGCCGTCGTAGTCGGCTGCGTCCATTTTGGCTCAAGGCGCAACGCTGGCACGTCATGCAGCACTTTAGTTACCCGTTCACCATGTCACTCAATTTGCTTGGCCTCTCGCACCGCCCTTCAGCTTCGCCTTGTTCTGACACACAGGACTCTTGCTGCCGCCATGTTCGCTCCCGCTTCTGCTGCTGCAGGACCAGCCGCTGTTGCCTCCCGATGTCTCACTACGGGCCGTCGCTCCAGACTTCAAGATGCCAGAGAGTGCCAGTGGTAGTGATGGTACCGGTCATGCCGCCCTGAATCGTCCCGAGGGAGATTTCATTGACGAGCATATCGACACCGACATAGAGGCCTCGAGCCGTCCGCGGGAGCCACCAGAGCTGCTCTCCAGGCGCTTGCCGCAGCCCCAGGGAGCTGCTCAAAGCGGTGACCAACAACTTCGGATCGATCATGGTTGCTTCGGTTTCCCCATTCGAGAATGAGGTCGACAAGTATTTGGCTCCTGGAAAGAATTGATAACATGTCCTGGACGTTCAGAAAATTCGCTTGCACTGGAAGCTCGTGTCACGTGTCACAGCGTTGGAAAGTTCGGATTAATCGACCGTCGGGCTGCGTCCAAACCGGGTTTTTTCCAATAAGAGGTGCACCCTGTGCATAAACGGGTTCCATTGCACCGAGGGTATCGGAATTGTGGAGGATACGAGGCTGACCTTGATCGCCAGACACAAACGACGTACTTGGAGTTCGCCGAGTCTTCGCCGTGGTTAGGGATGCCGATCGTGTCAAAATCGAGTTCGAGACGTCCCAGAGCATGTGGGATTGCCTTGTGAAGATGAAGGGGGAGAAACTTACTCCGTCATTGGCCCGGCCGTCCCGCCCCCCGTGTAACTTTCACCTTTGTTGGCACCAGCTGTGGCACTCCATTCATAAGTATCCTGAGGAGCTCACCTGCCAGAACCGCCGAACGACGCACACCTGAGAGATCATCAAGAACGCCATCTCCGCCAAGTGGCCGACGACCCCAGAAGAGAGTGTACACATGATGATGGATGCTACAGAAGACATGGACTCGGCAGTCCTGCCGATGGTACCCGTTGAGGTGATGCCGCGGAACCCTCTCAAGATCCTGATGCGTCACTTCACTATAGAGCGATTTTCGCGCGCCAGACACTGGACACCAGACACCAGACAACGGACACCGGACAACGCAGACCAGACGCTGGACACCGGACGCCACCGGACATCAGACGTTGAACGCCAAACGCTAGACACTAGAAACCAGATACTGGACACCTGGCGCTGGACATCGCACACCTGACACATGACACGGGACACCGGACGCCGGACGACACCGGACATTGGACAACGGACACTAGGCACCAGACATTGGGCAGTGGACATGTGCAGCGGGCGACAGACATTGGTCATGATTACGATGACGATAACTATGATGCTGCTAATGATGATGGTGATGATGCTGGAGGTGGTGGTGGCAGTTGGTGTGATGGTGATGATGACGGTGACGATGATGGTAGGGAGGATGCGGATAATGTTGTTGATGTTGGTGATAGCGGTGATAATGTGGATGGTGACGATGCTGATGAATATGACGCCAATGCGCATGATGTCTGTGATGATGCCGGGGATGGTTACTAGTTTGATAGCGGCGATGGAAATCATGATAGTGTGGTTACGACGATGCTGGCGATGGCGATGATAACGATGACAATGCCGATTGGGAGGAAGAGGACAAGAGGGACGGAGGCGAGAAAGGCGAAGAAGGTGAGGAAGACGCGTAGAAAGAAGCAGGAACGGGGATGTGGACAAGGGCGAGGAACAGGTGGGAGGAGGAAGAGGAGGATCGGGGGCCTCCTGGGGCGTCAGTGCAATTGGAGGTTCCCGAAGCGATCTGTTGGTTTGGCTGTCTGGTGTCCTTTTTGTTTCCATCGTGCCCCCTGGTGCGATTGCGGGAATCGAAGCAGTGAACGCAATCAGAAGTAGACAAATGCAGGCCCGAACGCTTAACAGGGCCCCCCCGCTCACAATTCCCCTTTGCTACGCAGCACCCTCTACAAGGCCCCTCCCAAAACTGATCAACAAAAAACTCCTTGGTGCTAGACGGGCCCCTCCTCCTGCACAGCACCCTGTGTTAGACAACGCCTCACCCCGAGCTGGTTAAAACAAGTTACGTGACGTTGGACGTGC
This sequence comes from Prorocentrum cordatum, assembly GCA_963575745.1. Taxonomy (NCBI): domain Eukaryota; class Dinophyceae; order Prorocentrales; family Prorocentraceae; genus Prorocentrum; species Prorocentrum cordatum. The sequence goes on along the minus strand of CAUYUJ010014235.1, from coordinate 103,440 downwards.
CCTTTCTGAACCACCCTGCATTAGACAAGGGCCCATTTCCCAAACAGAGTAAGCAAGTCCCTTGAATACACTAGAAGTGCCGTTCCTCCTACACCGGCCCTCTCTACTACACAGGCCCCCCCCGGTTACACAAGTCCCCTCGCCGAGCTGGTTGAAAATTCCTTGGCGCCAGAAATGCATCCCCCCGTTTAGTCACGTTCCGTCGCCTATATGATGAAAAACAGCCGCTGGACGCGACCCCTATTCCTACGCAGCACAGATAGACAAGGCTCTTCCCCGAGCTGCTTTCAACTAAAGAACTACTTGGTGCTGCACGTGCCCCCTCGCCAACACAGGCCTCCTGTGATGCACGGCACCCACCATTAGATGAGGCCTCTCCCAAAGGTGATTTAAACAATTCCTTTGATACTAGAAGTGCCGCTCGTCCTACACCATCCCCCTCTGCTACACAGGCCCACTCTGTTGGACATGGGAACTCCTCAAGCTGATGAAAAATGCTCCTTGGTGCTAGACGTGCCCTCCTCCGTCACAGGCACCCTCTGTTGCGCGGCACCCTCTATTTGACAATGCCCCTCCCCAAGCTGGTGATAAAATAGAGCAACTCCCCGGTTCTCGACGTGCCCATCCTCCTGCGCAGCACCCTCGGTTAGACAAAGACCCTCGCAATGCTGATGCAACAAGAAAGCTACTTGGTGCTAGACGTGCCTCTCCTCCGTCACAGTCCCCCCCTCTTTTGCGCAGCACCCTATGTTAGGCAAGGCCCGTCCACAATATAATTTTAACAGCACCCTCTATTAGGCAAGGCCCCTCGCCAAGCTGATCCAAACATGATATTTGGTACTGGATGCGCCCCTCCCGCACAGCACCTTCTAGTAGACGAGGCCCTACCCACACGCCGATTGAACCCACTGTTGATAATCTCGCCTCGCGGGGTGCACATCTGGAGCACGTGGGAGCCTTTTTGGGGCCTCTAGGAGGCCTCCTGGGGACTTCTTGGGGCCTCTTGGGGGCTTCTTGGGGGCCTCTTATGGCATCTTGGGGGCGTCTTGGGCCGTCTTGGGGCGCTCTTACCGTTTGGCCCCTTCGGAGTCCATCCAGTGGGCCTCGTTGGGGCTTTCTTCGGATCCTCTTGGACCGTCTTGGGGGCCTCTTTGGGCCGCCTGGGGGTCCTCTTCAGGTCCTTTTGGGGTCCCCTTGGGCAGGCATGGGCCTGTGAGAGTCGAAAGGGCGAGATCGTAAGACCCCCCAAAACTTGAGGAATATCCACGTTAGCTTCTGAAGGTGCTCTTGGGGGTCCCCCTGAAGCCCTCTGGGGCTGTCTGTGGGGCCTCTTGAGACTTCTTGGGGCTATCTTTGCCACCTGCGCCGTATGGATGGAGGCCATCTTGAGCCATCTGGAGGTCTTCTTGGACTCCCAAGGGGCCGAAGAAGCTGATTCATAGATTTCCATAGGTTTTTGCCGGCTTTGGGGCCCCCGAGGGGGGTGGGCCATCCTGGTCGGCGGAAGTGGCGTGACCTCGGGGAGGGGGCGAGTACATAATAATGCCATACAGCGGGTGCACCATTCCCAGATGTAGATAGACAGTAGATAGACACGATGCAATCATTGGATGCAGTGGCACGTGCATTACAGCATCGCGGATCTGCCTCTTGTAACACGTCACTTCCTGGACGTGATTCCTCTCGCTACGCGGCGTGCACGTCCGGAGCACGTACAGTCCAGTAGTCGTGGGCTTCGAACGCCGTTCGGCCGTCTCGGCGTCGTCCAGAGTGCCAGTTGCGCGCGTCGTGGAAGTGATCAGGCGCCTCTGGGGCCTCTGGGGGGGCCCTTTGAGCTGTTCGGTGGGTGTAGTTCGGAGCATTTGCTATCCAGTCGTTTGGAGGACTCCTGGGGTCCTTTGGGGGGGGGGCCTCCTGGGGGTCTCTTCGGGGCGTCCTGGACCGTCCTGGGGCGATTTAAATTTCTTGGGGACCTTTTGGAGGCCTCTGGGGGGCTTCTGGGGGGCTTCTTGGGGGCCTCTCGGATCCCCGTGGGGGCGTCTTGGGCCGTCTTGATGCGCTCTTGCGCTGTCTGGTCCGCTCGGAGGCCGTCTTGGGGGCCTGTAGAGGCCGCATTGGGGCTCTCTTGGGGTCCTCTTGGGCCGTCTTGGGGGCCTCTTGGGACGTCTTGGGGGCCTCTTTGGCCCGTCTTGGGGCCCTCTTGGGCCGTCTTGGGGCCCTCTTGAGGGCTTCTTGAGCCGTCTTGGGGCCATTTTGGAGGCTGCTTCGGCCGTCCTGGGCCTCTGAGGGTCGAAGTAGGCGAGAACGTTGAAATCTTTCATAACCCTATGGAAAATCAATGATTTTGGCTTCTGGAGGCGCTCGTGGGTGTCCTATTGGGGCCCTCTTGGGATGTCTTGGGAGCTTTTTTGGGCCGTCTTGGGGCCGTCTAGGCACGTCTTGGGGCCATCTGGAGCCGTCATGAGGCCCTGTTGGACCCCCAAGAGGGCCAACATGCCCAAATCATATATTTTCCATTGGTTTTGGTAGGTTTTTGAGCCCCAGGAGGGGGTCGTCAGCCTGGGTCGGTGGATGTGGCGTAGCGCTGGGGGGGGTTAGGGGGGAGACATAATAATGTAACACAATACAGTATGTGGGAACTATGCAAAGATTGGACACATTGGATCCACTGCATTACCGCCTCCGCAGAAAACGCTGCCGCTCAGCACGTCACCTCTGGACGTGGATTTCTGACGGCTTGCGCCACATCCGCCGACCCTTTGGAGCGATTTGGGTGCAGCTCGGGCCACCGTGCACGCGGATAACACCAAAGGGGGAGTAGACTTGAATCGTACGCGTTTCTGGGATCTCTGGGCTTTAGTTTCCTTGGGCTCTCTGGTTCTCTCCGAAACTTACTGGGGATCCGACGGGGTTGGTGGATTGCGGGACGCGTTCTTCCCTCCTCATCTTGCGCTGGCGACGAGCTTCAGAGGCTCCAGGAAGGTTGGGATAAAGGGGGGAAGTTGGGTGGAAGGAATAGCAGGAGGGAGGGAGGCTGAGGGGGAGGGCGGATGACGGAGAGCGGGTAGGCTGAGGTGGTGGAGGGAGGGGGAGGAGGAAGAGCAGGAGCAGGAGGAGAAGAGGAGGAGAAGGAGGAGTAGGAACAGCTGGTGCGACTTGCAGAAACCATTCCAGATACGCGGCGCCCTACAATGTTCAACTCGCCAGGGGGCGCAGTGACGGAGTTGTTGACGCGCACCATCGTCGGTCCGACGTCGACGCCGCCCAGACAGCCTACATCGAGGGCCGTTGGGAGCTTTCTCGGGGTCGTTTGGGGGCCTTGAGAGAGCACATTGGGGCTTCTTGAGGGTCGTTCGGCGCCCTCCTGGGTCGTCAGGCGCATTTTGCACCGTCGTGGTCTGTCGTGGGCCCCTCTGGGCGTCTTGGGGCTATACTGGGCTGTCTTGGGTCGTTCCTGGAGTCCTCTGGCCCCGGAGGCCGTCTTGGATGTATTGAAAACCCAAGCGGCAGGAAATGGGAGGCCTCGGAGGCCGTCCTTGTTTGAAATCCAGATGCGAAGATGCTGAAGGTGTCAGTGTTCCGGAGGGGGTGGGGCGATGTTTGCTTGTGGGGGCCCTCTGGGAGGTCATGTTGGAGCCCTCTGGGAGCGTCTTGGAAGCTTCTGGGGCTGTTTTGAGGCTATCTTGGGTCGTCTTGGTGCTGACTGGGGTCACGTGGAGGCCACGTCGGGGCGTCTTGGAGCGTCCGGCGCCCATTTCGAAGCCAGCGGGGACCGTCCCGAAGCATTTCTGGGCGGGATGGGGTTCCTGGCCAGGCTGGGTAGACTTCCCCCCCTCCAAACCAGCCAGACCGGGCTCCCAGGGGAAGGGTGTGCGGAGGGGCAATAGTCTCACACGCCAATAAACCCCAAGGAATCGGCGGATACTATATGTGCCGCATATCCTACATCGTCCCTCTCTGCTACACAGGCCCCCTCGGGTAGAGAAGGCCCCTCCTCAGCTGATTATAGATACTCCTTGGTGCGAGACGTGCCCCTCGCACTGCACAGGCCCTCTCTGCTGCGCCGCGCCCTCTAGTTGACAAGGCTCCTCCCCAAGCTGATGAAAAAAACAACTTTTAGTGCTACGCGCTAAACGTGCTCATCATCCTGCGCAGCACCCTCGGCAATACAAGGCCCCTTCGCGAAGCTGATGACAACAAGTTAGTTGCTGCTAGACGTGCATATCCTTCTTCACAGGCCCCCCCTCTCCTGCACAGCGCCCTCTATTAGACAGGGCGCGTCACCAAGCTGCTTGAAATAGCGTCTCCGTACTAGACGTGAACCGCCTCCTGCACATCACCTTCTGTTAGACAAGGCCCCTTGCCAAACTGATTCAAACAATATACGTGCTGCTAGACGCGCCCCTCCTGCGCAGCACCCTCCATTAGACGAGGCCCCGTCCACAAGCTGATTCTATAACCTGTTTATACCATGTTCTCCTGCATTGCACCCTTTGGACAAGGCCCATCCCAAAGCTGATGAAAAACAACTGCTGGACAAGCGACCTCTCCTGCTAGACTGTCAGATGTGCCCCCTCTCCACAGGCCCTCCCGGCGGCGCGGCACCCACTATTTGAAAAGGCCCCTTTTCCCAAGTTGATTACAACAGGTCCGTGGGTACTAGTCTTACCGCTCCTTCTACACTGGCCCCCTCTGCTACACAGACTCCCTCTGTTACACTTGTCTGCGCAGGCCGCTAGGCGATCACACCTGTGGCGTCAGAGGGCCTGCCGTCGGCAGGCGGGCAAGGGCAGGCGCCCTGTCTGTACTCCAGAGGGCCTTTGAAATACGGGCGGGAGGACAGCAAAAGGAGAAACAGTCGAAATGCCGCTCGACCAGGTCGTTGAGGTACAAGAGCACCTGGCATGATGTCCTGAGGGCCTGGAGGACGGGGAAGACCTGGTCGAGCGAGAAGGGCGGCCTCTACGTGCACCGCGGAGGCCCCCCTGCAAGTACAGGCGGCCGACAGGCCGACACCAAGCAAGGTGGAGCAAGGAGCAGCAACGATGACGGTGGAGACGAGGCGGGGGAGGCTGGACAGAAGCATGGGGGCGGGCGCGAGGGGAGCCCATTACGCCAGGCTCATTCGCTCCGCCTCCGCACCGCCCCCTCTAGCTCGCCTCGCGCGTCTAGCAAGCCACAAGAGATCGGCAGCAGTCACAGCACGCAAGCAAGCAAACATCATCATCATCATCACATAACATCCTGATCTCCCAGCCCCCCATCCACCAAAGTCATCCTTAGGGCTGCAGAGCAGGGGGCGAGCGCCTCCTGCGAGCAGCTAGTGCCTGCGCAGAGATGCTGGCCTCAGCAAAGGCCTGCGCGAACACGCGGGAGAGGCCATGCGGCCAAGCCTTGGGATGACCAGTTGCAGCGTGTGCACGATGTGTGCAGCGGCATCTCTCTGCCTCCAGATTGAATACCATGTGCATGTGAACCAGAGCCGTGGGGAGCACGCTATCTGCCCCCAACATGCAGAGGTCCAGCCGCACAACCTCGAAAGTACTACAAACCATGCCAATGTCGGGCACCACCTCGCAGATCTTCGTGAAGTCCTCATATGGTAGAACCTAGCAGGCTGCCGCTCCAGTGATGTGTGCTGACTCCAGTAATGGCCATGATGCTCTGAACTGACTGTTTTCTGCACGAGGTCATCGCCGAGAGTGTTCACCAAGTGTAAGAATACCCCACGGGTGCACATCAGCCCTCAAAAACTTGCTCTGCACATTGCCATCATCAAAACTCTTCCAGGTAGCTGTAGACGGTGAAAGGATGAGTCCAGCAACTCCCCCTTCAGACATATCATTCATCATATCTCTCACTTGACTGTCACCCATAATCGTCAAAGTTCCTTCGGCGTCATGGCTCGGAACACGAATAGGTTCGAAGTGCTGACTCGTGATGCGGTTGGCCCATTCGAAAGTATCAACAGCCATACAATTTCCAGAGAATCGGAGGTGAGGGGGTGAGATCGAAGTGGAACGGAGAGCCCCCCTACCGGGAAATCGGTTTCGGTTTCGTGTTCGTGCGTGCCGTGCGTGCGGGCGAGGCGAAGCTGCGCGGGTTGGCGAGAAGTGTCCCGCCTCTGGCTGAGGCGCGGCCGGACCAAATGTTTCCTGTCCGGGGCCCGGTGGCGCGCGGTGTCCCGCCGGTGTCCCGTCGGTTTCCCGCTGATGATGTTGATGATGTTGTTCGTGGTGATGATGATGATGGTGATGATGATGATGATGATGATGATGCGGTGATGGTGATGATGATGATGATGGTGGTGTCCCAAAAATGATGATGTTGATGATGATGGTGCCCCAAATATGATACTGTTCATGATGATGATGATGATGGTGACAATGATGGTGTCACGATGATGATGATGGGGATGATGATGATGGCCATGGTGGTGATGATGGTGGTGTCCCGATAATGATGAGACTGTCCCGATTGTGATGGTGCTGATGTTGCTGATGTTGCTGATGATGATGGTGGCCCAGTGATGGTGATGATAATGTGAATGATCCTGGTGGTGTTGATCATGATGAGATGATGAAATGATGATGGCGAAAATGTCCCGATGATGATGATGAGCTTGATGATGATGCTGTTGATGATGATGGTGATGAGGACGATGGTATTCCGATGATGATGATGATGTTGATGATGATGCTGATGACGATGATACTGTCCCGATGATGATGATGATGATGATGCGCATGACGGGGAGGATGATGAGGTGATGATGATGATTTTGATGATGGTGGCCCGATGATGATGATGATGATGCTGATGTTGATGATGATGGTGTCCCGATGATGATGGTGATGATGATGATGGTGACGATGATGATGGCGTCCCGATGATGATGTGTATGATGGTGAGTTTGCTGATGATGATGGTGTCTCGATGTTGGTGATGTTGATGATGTTCATGATGATGATGATGAAGTGATGCTGGGGTTGATGATCGTGGTGCCCCAAAGATGATGATGTTGATGATGATGATGTCCCAATGATGAAAATGTTGATGGTGATGATGGTGACGATGATGGTGTCCCGATGATGATGATGGTGATGATGATGATGGCCATGGTGGTGACGATGATGATATCCAGATGCTGATGATGCTGATGTTGCTGGTGATGATGACGATGGTGTCCCGATGATGATGGTGATGATGATGATGTTGATGATCATGATGGTGTTGATGATGATGATATGGTGAGATGATGAGGATGATGAGATGATGATGGTGTCCCGATGATGATGATGATGATGAGGTCGATGATGATGATGGTGGTGATGGTAGTGATGATGGTGACGGTGTCCCGATTTTTGACGATGTTGATGGTGATGATGATGACGATGATGGTGTCCCGATGGTGATGATGGTGGTGATGAGGATGGTGATGAGGTGATGATGATGATTTTGATGATGGCGGCCCGATGATGATAGTGATGCTGATGTTGGTGATGATGATGGTGTCCCGATGATGATGACGATGAGGTTGATGTTGATGGTGACGATGATGGTGTTGGCCCGATGATGATGATGATGGCGATGATGATGTGGCTGATGATGATGGCGTCCCGATGATGATGATGCTGTAATTCATGATGATGATGATATGATGATGATGATGAGGACGGTGGTGTTCCGATGATGATGATGCTCCCCCGATGATGATGATGTTAGTGATGATGATGGTGACGATGATGGTGTCCCGATGATGATGATGGTGATGATGATGTTGATGATGATGGTGATGATGTAATGATGATGGTGGTGTCCGGATGATGATGGTGATGCTGATGACGTTGATGACGATGTTGTGATTATGATGATTTCGATTGCGAGATCGATTGTGATATGGAAAGTGGGATCGGTAGTGAGACCGAATGTGAGATAGATTGTGAGGGCGATTGGGAGATCGATAGTGGGATCGATTGTGAGATCAATAGTCAGATCGATTGTTGGACCGATGGAATGACATAGATCGAGTCACCACGCCCACCCCACTGTATTGTTCGTTGCGCATGCTGAACACTCGACGATAGTTGTAGCCCTTCTGTATCATCAACCGCTCGCGAGCGAGAACCTCCTGCCGAAGTGATCCGGCCTCTTCCATCTCCAACAAGCCCCCCTGCCCAATCCGGTAGTTCAAGCAAGAGTTGCCAGGCCTGCGTAAGTGACGGAGGAGGTTCGATCGGTCAGAAAAAATATTGTGCCGCACGCACCGCACTTGGTGCCTCTAGCCACCCTCTGCGCTTCATCGATTGGCTGGTGATCGAGCTGATGTTTCCTCCAAGCAGGCACTGACATAGTCGTCCATCCGCAGATGTAGCAGATCAGTTTCGTGACCACTGGTTGCTGGTGATGGTCGCCCCCTCTTATTCTGAGAAGCTGCTTCTGCCAATGGTCGACCTGCATGGACTCAAGGGTGGCTGAAACCGCGAGGCCCCAAGCTCTCTTGATTGCATTCCTGAGGCCCTTGGAGTCGTTTTTCGCAAAGAGAGACCACTGTCGGTCAAGAGGTGCAATGCGGCGGGTGCCTCCACGAAAAGCGGGTGACATACATAAGCTTACGCTTACGAAAAAAAAACAATTCCAGTGGGACACTTTTGGCTGAGCACATGATGTCCAGGTCTGTATGGAAGACCTCCGTATCGCCATGATGTTGACGACCTTGGACGACTCTGTAAGCCTGAACCCTCGCAGCTTCCAGCTTATGTAGGAGTGTCTGGGGTACGGCCTCCCAGGCTTCCACCAGGTAGAACAGGTGAACATTGGCCGTCGTGTCCGGTTCGAGCAGGTAATGCCATGCCGTCGAAACGTTTGCACATCCTTCTGATCGGGGCCAAGGCCACCCGATGCTTCTGCATCGCTCGCGCAGCCCGACAGCCAAGCGTGCCAAAAATGTCCAACCTGGTGCCTAAGCACTTGTACTCACGAACGACATGAACTTTGACCCCACATACTTCCGACCCAATCACCTGTCCATGGCTGGAGTACTTCCGGCCCAATCACCTGTCCATCACCTTCCGACCCCATCTTTCCGACCCAATACTGGATTTGGCACGCTTGTAGTTGGGTGTGAACCCATGCGTCAGCATGCACTTGTGGACAGCGTCGGTCAATCCCCCAGAAAGTTCAATCGGGTCGGTCATGGTTGAAGGAGTCTGCAGAAACAGCACATCGTCTAGGAAGGACACGTCGACCAAGGGCTCCTCCTGTGCACCCTGGGAAAACGTCTGAAGCAGCCATTCTGGATGAAGCGGTAGACCGCAACCTAGAGCACGAACAGCCTCGCCCACTGCATTAAGTGGTTTGCAGAAGGCTGCATTGAATCTTGCATCCACCAGTGAGCTGCCTGGTCTCGAACCTCTCCTTGATCGGGCCACCTGCGGTAGGTTGTCCGTGCCGAAATGCGTGTCGCGATGGCTCTCGATGAGAAGCGCATGCAGGTGTGGGGATGCCCATAGGTTCGCCAGCGCCGACGGCTGCCTCAGAATGAAAGAGAGAAGTGGAAGCATACGAATCGGCAGCTCGTGATTATTCTCGACATATGCAATGTCCCCGTCCACGTCGGATATGGTAGGCAGGACCAAACTGCGGATTATCGAATAGAATGCAGAGACTAGGTCGGCGGAGTGCAGAAAGGCTCCCCGATGTCGGCGCACCGCTGCTTTGAGAAACGTAGACGCAATCTGTACCAGAGCCGATGGACCTTTACGGGGTCTGCCCCCACACTGCGTCGCACGAAGCCAGATATCTAGATATTCGCTGACCTGATCACGCAGAAACCTGTGCCAGCACTTGGCCACTGTACTGTTCGGAAGTATAGAAATATAGATCGGTAGAATTCCTGTGACGGGCAGCTGCCAGTGCCCTTAAACAAAGGGTGCACAGTGCCATGTGTCCACCTATACGGTCCCTGCTGATGTACACTAGTCTTGAAAAAGACTGCATGGAAATGTCGAGCTAGCTCCTGTGGAATTTGTCGCAAGATGTCGCCGCTGATTCCGTCCTGCCCTGGTGCTTTGCGCATCTTTGATTTCATGAACATGCCGCTCACGGCCGACGGTGAAGGTAGTAGACGAGGGTCAAGATCCGTTGTCTCGTGATCATGATGAAGTCGCTGATTGTGAAGGCGCCCTAGCTCCATGTCATCCAACACCTGCGCGTCCTCGATGTCCGCGAAGTGTTTGAGAACCATCTACTCTGCCTCTGCGTTGGGGCTTGCCGTGATGCCGCCGTTCGTCAGCATCGGGCAGTGTCCAGAAAATCACGTTCTGCCTCCGGCGCGTAGAAGTACCTTCACCATGCGCCGAACATTGCGACTGTCGCCTGAAGCTGCGCATGTGCCCATCTGTCTCGCCAACGACTCCAAGTCAGAAGTTCTGTCCGAGTTGACCGCGCTCCTCACCATCTTCGATGTGGCGTTCAGGAAGTTGTCGAGGCATATCTGGAAAGCCTGGCCCGTGAAGTCGACGTCGACCCGCTTTGCTGCACATGCCAACCTCAGGGTTCTTGTTGTTGGGTTCAGCCAGCTAACGATGCTGGGTGGAAAAGATGGTCATCAGTATGCGCAAGTAAATATATCCATGGGTGCTCCTTTGTCGCATGTTGCGGTAGCCAGCGCCGCGCTCGAGCCACGCATCTGCGTAGACTAACTAAGCACATCGTCTGTTTGCCCACGTAGCCCTTGACAAAGGTCAGGTGGTCTTTGCCGAAGCATGACTGCGACGCAGTAGTAATTACAGTGTTGACCACATCGAGGTGGTCGTTCACATCCATCAGCCATTCGGGTAGGCTGACGTTGTTCAGTATAGCGTGGAACCTTTCACAACATGAAGGGTCCCGGAACTTCATATCTAAAGGTGGCTTCCTTCGTAATCTCGGTGGTGCCTTCGAGCTGGAATAATGCATCTATGCATATACTGGGTAGTGATCTTCGCCATCACAATGCTAGTCAGATGAATAGTCAACCCAGAATACTGTGGTGGGTTCGTGTAGCATGCCATTGGAGGTGATGTAATCAATCCTAGATTTAGATTTGGCTCTGGAGACATGCGTGTGCCCTCCCTCGTGTTCAAAGAAATTAGGAGGTCAAATGAAGGTCGTGTTCTTCGAGTATCCTGCGGAGAACTGCCCCTGGGCCATCGTCAACGTCTGGCGTGCAATAGGGAGGGTGGTGTCCCCCTACCCCTGCGCTGCGAATCTCCCCATCAACCTGAGCACGGCCTATCTTCGCACTAGTATCTCCCAAGATGAGATTTGGGCTCCATTTCGTAAAAAAAAGATCCTCCAGCTCCAGCCACCAATCTTCATATTGTAACCGGTTATGTCCTGCATGTGGTGCGTGAATCACGTAGGCGTACTCATCTACACCGCAGGTGCAAAGCCGCACCACCAACATTCTCTGGTCTGAATGTACAATATTCGCATCGGACCGCTGGAAAGTCGCGTCACCTTAAGGCCCTTTGCAATACAGCTTGTCCACATTTACCAGCAAAGTGCAGCCTAACACGTCCGAGTCGCCTGAACTCAAGACCCTCTGTTACACAAGGCTCCTCCTCAGGCTGATCAAAAGGCACGCGTTGGTGCTAGACGTGCCGCTCCTCCTTCGCAGGCCCCCGCTGTTGCGCAGCACCTTGTATTCTGACAGAGCTCACCCCCAAGCTGATTAACAGCAACTCCTTGGTGCTAGACGTGTACCTCCTCCTGCGCAACACCCTCTATTAGTGAAGACCGCTCGCCAAACTGATCGAAACAAGCAACTTGGTGCTGGGCGCACCTCCCTTGCTAAACAGGCTCTCGCTGCTGCGCGGTACACTCTGGAACACAAGACCCCTCCCCAAGCTAATTGAGACAACCCCTTGGATACTAGACATGCCGCTCCTCCTGCACAGGTTTCTCTGTTGCACAGTACTGTTCAATAGACATGGGCCTCCCCTACCTGCCTGTTGTTTGGAAACAAATACTTTAAAGTCGGGCCTGTCCCTCTAAAGGGGGAATGTCCAAAATTACTCCGACGGAAGAACCCCGCATGAGAATCCTCTGGGCGAATCTGGAAAAAGCCATCGCCGTCGTCCTCGTGGTTGGTGAGGCGTCCTGGCTGTCTCTTCTGCGTATATTTCCTGTCGCCTTGGCGCGGGCCCCCCTTCCACTCCTTACGTTGTCCCCATCCTCGCCCCCCTGTTTGTTCCGCGCCCCGCCACCTCCTCCCCTTCCTGTTGCATGAGCGCGCATGTCGATGTTCCTCGGCGCCGTCGCCGCCACGGCCAGCACAGGCGCGTTCTCTACTGGTCACGTCGCGCAGCCGTTGGGACAACCCCGCGGGCCAGGCTGTCGGGACAACCCCGCGAGCCGTTGGCGCGCAAGACCAAGCCGTTGGGACAACCCCGCGGGCTTCGAGCGAGGCGCAGCCGCGCTCAGGCGGAAGGCAGCACGAAGCCCAGCTCTGCCGCGAGCTGCTTCGCCTCCGCCCTGGACAAAACCGCTCTCTTGTCGAACTCCAGGAGCGCCTTCCGCAGGGACGCCGGCGGCCCGCACTCCAGGAACTCTCGCGGCGGCGGCCGCAGGATCAGCATGTTCCGCATGCACGTGGCGCGGGAGAACATGACGTAGAGGTGCAGCCACCACTGCTCGTCCGACATGCCCGTGCGGCCAGCGTCCTCGTCTCTCGCGCAGTCGATGGTGACGCCCTTGCGCAGCGTCTGGCCCTGCGACAGCGTGGAGGTCAGGTAGGACGCGTGCGTCAGGGTGAACCCCGAGCGGCGCACGCTGTGCGCCCCCGAGCTCTGCCATGTGAACTCCCTTTCGCTGGGCCTGAACATCAGCAAGCTCCGCGCCCGCGCCTCGGCCTGGCCGTCGTCGTCGGCGCCTTCGGCGCCCTGTCGCAGCACCTCGGCGACCTGAGGAGCCCAAAAACTTCCTTGTTGCGTCCAAAATGTGGCCTGGGAGCTGCGTTCTGGCAGCGCGAGAACCCAAAATTGACGACAGTTACAGGTTTTGGATGACCCGCTCGGATTACCAACATGATCTGCGGGCCCCATAGGGAGGGGGCTCCCGCCTGAGACTTCCTCGCAGTTCACTCACAGACGAGGCTCCCGCCTGAGACTTCCTCCATATTCAGGCTTGAGGAGCCCAAAAGTGACGACAGTTACAGGGTTCCGATGACCCGCTCGGATTACCAACATGATCTGCGGGCCCCATAGGGAGGGGGCTCCCGCCTGAGCCTTCCTCAGAATTCACTCACAGACGAGGCTCCCGCCTGAGACTTCCTCCAAATTCAGGCTTGAGGAGCCCAAAAGTGACGACAGTTACAGGGTTCCGATGACCCGCTCGGATTACCAACATGATCTGCGGGCCCCATAGGGAGGGGGCTCCCGCCTGAGACTTCCTCCCAATTCACTCACAGACGAGGCTCCCGCCTGAGACTTCCTCCATTTCAGGCTTGAGGAGCCCAAAAGTGACGACAGTTACAGGGTTCCGATGACCCGCTCGGATTACCAACATGATCTGCGGGCCCCATAGGGAGGGAGCTCCCGCCTGAGACTGACGAGGCTCCCGCCTGAGACTTCCTCCATTTTCAGGCCTGGGGAGCCCAAAAGTGACGACAGTTACAGGGTTCCGATGACCCGCTCGGATTACCAACATGATCTGCGGGCCCCATAGGGAGGGGGCTCCCGCCTGAGACTTCCTCACAATTTACTCAACGATGATCAGGATGAGGATGATGAGTGGTGGTGAAGATGAGTGGTGAAGAGGATGATGATTGATTGTGAGTGGTGGTGGCGATGATGATGTTTGAATGAGGATGATGCCGATGCCGATGATGATGATGATGATGATGATGATCGTGAGCGTGTGAGAGAGTGCGAGTGATGATGATGATGAGTATGTGAGTGACTAAGCATGTGAGAGAGCATCATCGATGATGCTGATGAGGTTGATGATGAGAGAGTGTGAGTGAGTGTGAGTGGGTGTGTGTGTGTGTTCCTGTTCCTGCGCGGGGTGTCCAGAGAAAACAAGAACCCCACTTCGGATGTGGGGAAATAGTCAAAAATAGTCTGGGGATTTTTTGTTTGAATATGTTTGGTCATCTTAGGGATATATTTGAGTATTTTTATTTTTCGCCCAAAATCCCCCTGTAGGGGGACAGGCCCGACCTAAACATACTGTTGTGCTACTTTTGCCCCTCCGCCTACGCAGCCTTGCTCTGGTGCGCAGCACCCCCTATCAGACAAGGCCCCTCGCCAAGCTGTTCAAACAAGCTACTTGGTGCTAGACCTGCCACTCCTCTCGCACATCACCCTTTTTTAGATGAGGCCCCTCGCAAAGCTCTGTTTAATTGAGCTCCTGTGATACTGGACGCGCCGTTCCTCCTAAACCGGCCCTCTTTGTGAAAGAGCCCCCTCTGCTGGACAACGCCTGCTGGACGTGCCTCTCTCCCTTCAACGTTCGCAGGCCCCCTCTGCTGCACAGCACCCTCTAATAGCCAGGACTCCTTTGCCAAGCTGATCAGAACAGCAACCTCTTGGTGGTGATTGACGTTGCCTTCCAACTGCGCATCACCCTGTACTAGACAAGTATCCCCCCCACTAGCTCACTCGAACAAACACTTGGTGCTGAACTAGCTCCTTCTCCAACGCAGGTTCCCTCTGCTGCGCAGCACCTTTCTTAGACGAGGCCCGTCCCCAAGCATATTAAAGGACAGTTCTTTCGTGTTAGACGCGACGCGACTCCTACACCAGCCCCCTCTGCTACGCAGGCCCCCTCCGTCAGACAAGGCCCCTCCCATGGCTGACTCAGAATAACTCTTGGTGCTTAAGGTGTTCATCCCCCTTTGCGGGCCCCTTCTGCTGCGCAGCACCCTCTATTAGACAAGGCTCCTCCCCTTAACAAGCTGCTTCAACATTGCAAACAACTCAAGCCATTTGGTGCCAGACGTGCTCCCCAAACACAGGCCACCTGTGCTGCGCAGCACCCACGATTAGACAAGGCCTCTCCCCAAGCTGATTCAACAACAGTCATTTGATTCTGGACGTCCCGCTCCTGCACAGGACCCCACTTTTGCGCAGCATCCTTCTATCTTTCTATGAGAGAAGCCTCCCCCAGCCCCCCAGGCTGAGTGGAACAGTTTCTTGGTGATAGGCGTGCCCCTCCTCATTCACAGCCCCCCCCCTCTGATGTGTCACACCCTCTATTTGATGAGGCCCTCTCCCAAACTAGTCAAGCGCAACCGCTTGGTTCTAGACGTGCCCCTCCCCAAGCTGATTATGAAAAAAGCTTCGTGGCGCTAGGAGTGGCCCTCCTCCTTCGCAGGCTCCCTCTGCTGCACAGCACCCTCCATTAGTCAGGGCCCCTTCCAAAGCTGATTGAACACACTTCTTTGATGCTAGTCGTGCCGCAGCTCCTACACCTGCCCTCTCTGCTACACGGCTCCCTTTGTTAGACAAGATCCCCCACAATGTTGATTTAAAGCGTTTCTTGGTGGTAGAGATGCTCTTCCCCGTCTTCACAGGTCCCGTCTGCTGCGCAGCACCCTCTATTAGACAGGGCCCCTCTCCAAGCTGACTTGAAAGCAACTCCCGTGATGCTAGACGTGCCCCTCCTCCTACGTGGGCCACCTTTGTTGCGCAGCACACTTTATTGGACAAGACCCCTCCCCAAGCTGAGGGAACAGATTTCTTTGATACTAGACCTGCCGCTCCTTCTTCACAGGCCCTCTCTGCTACACAGGCCCGCTCTGTTGGACAAGGCCCCCATCCTCAAGATCATTCAAACAAATCATTGGTGCTAGACGTGCCCCCCTGCCCCTTCGCAGTGCACTTTTTACTGCCCCCATGCTGCGCAGCACCCTTCATTAGGCGAAGGCCCCCCAAGCTTATCGGAAAAGAACTTCATAGTTCCAGATGTGCCCCTTGCTTCTGCGCACCATCCTCTGTTAGACAAGGCCCTCCACAAGCCAGTGTTCTAAAGACGCACCCCTCCTCGTTCACGGGCCCCCTCTGCAACACAGCACCCTTTGTCTGACGAGTCCTCTCCCGAAGTTGCTTGAACAACCGCGTTTGATACTAGACGTACCGCTCCTCCTACACCGGCCCCTGTACGACACAGGCTCACTCTCTCAGGCGCGCCCCCCCCCAAGCTGATACGAACTATGTTCTTGGCGTCGGTCATGCACCTCCACCTTCAGTTCCCCTCTGCTGCGTAGCACCCTCTGTTAGACAAGGCCCCTCCCCTATGCGCTCCCCTGCTCCTACAAAGGCCAACTCTGCTGCGCAGCACACTCTACTAGACAAGGCCCGTCCCCAAGGTGATTCAACGAGTTCCTGTGATACTATGTGCGCCGCCTCTCTTACACTGGCCCTCTATGCTACGCATGCTCCCTCCGCTAGGCAAGGCCCACCCCGAAGCTGATTAAAACGTGCAGCTTGGTGCTGGACGTGCCCCTCCTCCCGCGTAGGGCCCCTCTGGTGCGCAGCACCCTCCACTAGAGAAGGCCCCTCCTCCAGACACGCCCCTGCACCTACACGGAGTCATCGTTGGGATCGGCGTAGGGCGTCACTCCGCTGGGCTTCCCAAGAGCTCACGAACATGCCAGCGGTTGCGAAGCTGGCAGGGGCTTCGGAGGCGAGGTCTAATTTGGATCTGCATAGGGCGTCACTCCGCGGGGCTTCCCAGGAGCTCACGAAAGTGCCCACAGTTGCGCAGTTGGCAGCGCCCAGGAAGGGGTCATCTAGATTGCACATGCGTAGGGCGTCACTCCTCTGGACCTCCCAGGAGCGCGCAAACATGCTCACTGTTGCGCTGTTGGCAGCGCACAGGGAGGGGATGAGAGGAAGATGCGAAGAGGAAGCATAGGCGGTGACAAGAAAGAACGGACGATTCTCCAGGCGGCAGTGGCCGCGAGGAGGAGGGAGGAGGCTGGGAATGGAATGGTAAACCTGAGGAAGAGGAGCAACAGGTGCTCTAGTCATAGCGAAGACTCAAGCAACGGAAGGCTAGTACAAAGTCAAGTCGTCGGAGGTCCAGAGAGGGAAGCCGACAAACATTGGTGGACACTTGTGCTTGGCGAGGCAAGGAAGCCCTGTACATGCCGCACGCTGAAAGTAGAGTCGTGGGCCCCAACGAAATCCCAATCTACCTTGAGCGCATTCCTGCTGCAAGACTCGACGAGTTGCGATTTTCGACTCGGGCCGACAGAGACCCAAAGTACTTGAACCTCATTCCTATTCAAACGTGTTTTCAAACGCCTTCAGACTGGCATGTATCAACCAATGTCAGGACTTGACGGCATGTATCCACCAATGTCATGGCTTGAATAGGTTTGTAGGGTTCTGGTGGTATTGGGCAGTTTGATTCCTCTCAGGTGTGGGCTCAGATGAAAGCGTTGGGGGGCCTGCCGCCCATGTTGGTGAAGGTGCTCTTCCAGCTGAAGCTGCCTAGCACAGTGTTTCTGAGTACTTTGATGCTGGGGCATCGCTACAGCAGCACGGAGGTTGGAGCGTTGGCGATACTTTTCTTGGCGGTCACTTTGTTCACTATCATGAGGGTCGGCGGGCAGGATAGCATGACAGGGCTCAACCAGATCCAGGGTGCAGCGATCAGCCTCGCCATGGGTTTCGCGTTTTGCGCTGCGGCCGTTGGCTTCAACGTCCTGGCCACGCTGCTCGGAGAGAAGGCGTTCAAGGACCACCCTGACGTGCCCTGGCACACGACGGTCGCGCGCGTCAAGGTCGGCGAGACGCTGGTTGCCCTCGTTCTGCTGGGACTTGCAGTGCCGAACGTGATGCAGAATCCGGGGTCCGCGTTTCAAGCGTTCAGCTGGGGGCAGTGTGGGGTCACATTATCCAGTTGCGCTGCCGCATGATTCCACCACCGCGCTCGGGCGGGTGCCCGGGGGGGACGCCTGGCGGGCCAGTGCAAAGGAGGGGGGCGGCGGCGGGAAGGGCGGGGCGCGCCCGAGGGGGGGACATGCCAGGGCACCCGACTACCCGGACTTTCGTTTGGGGGTCATTTATTTTGTTTTCCTCCTCCTCCTCCTCCTCGTCCTCCACCTCGTCCTCCTCTTCCTCCTCCTTCTCCTCCTCCTCCTCCTCCTCCCTGGTACGGGGACGCACGGCGCGGCCTGAAGGGCCCATCCTGGGCCCGAAGAGCATCCCGACCACGAGAGCCAGAGAGTGGGGATCGGGGCGACAAAGGCCTAATTCAGCAGGCGTCCGCACGAATGGCGTTAGCCAGGGCTGCTGCACGACTGGCGCTAGCCAGGACCAAGGTCCCTTAGCGGGGGGCGGGGGGCCAAGCATTATTAGGCACTGCAGGATTGGCTCCTCGTCCTCCCTCCTCCTCCTCCCCCCGTCTTTGCTTGTCCGCTCCTCCGCCCAAACCCCAGTTGGCCC
>CAUYUJ010014235.1:25000-80000 GCA_963575745.1 Prorocentrum cordatum | reverse complement strand
CGCTCTGGGCGCCAGCGGGGGGCCGAGAGGCGTGTGCGGGAGGCCACGCTTGAGCACCGACGACGACGACGACGACGACGACGACGACGACGACGACGACGCGATGCTTGACGACTCTGGCCGCCCAGGGCCTCTCGAGGGGCCCCGCGGCCCGCCCTCGAAGCAGCCCGGGCCTCGCGGGGGCCCGTCCTGGACCGCCTCGGCTGCCATCTGGGCCGTGTGAGAAGCCCTGGGGTGCCGCCAGGGAGGCATCGGCCTGCGCAGGGGGCCTCGGGAGTGGGGGTGGAGAGGAGGAGGAGGAGGAGGAAAAGGAGGAGGAGGAGGAGGAGGAAGAGGAGGAGGAGGAGGAGGAGGAGGAGGATGAGGAGGAGGAGGAAGAGGAGGAGGAGGAGGAGGAGGAGGAGGGAAGGATGAGAAGGAGGATGATGATGATGAGGAGGAAGAGGAGGAGGAGGAGGAGACGGAGGAACAGGAGAAGGAGGAGGGAAGGAGGAGGAGGAGGAGGAGGAGGAGGAGGAGGAAGAGGAGGAGGAGGAGGAGGAGGAGGGCGGGGCGATGGCGATGCACGCGGGTAGGCGCCACGATAGCGGAGGCCCTGGGACAACAGCCCGACTGTCGAGCTTGCTGAGTAGGCTTAAATCGGGCACGTTCCTCTACAGGAGGAAAATTCAAAAATCCCCCAAACAGTTCGTCACTATGTTTTATTAATTCGAAAATCCCCCTGTAGGAGGAAATGCCCAACTTACTAGTAGGCCGACACTTCCAAAACAAAAGTGCTGTTGTATTCTGCGTTTCGAGCCCCGTGTGCTTCGCATGCCTGGGGCAACGCGGCCCTCGGAAGGGGTCGCATGTCCTCTCGCATGTCATTCCCAGGCAGCACGTGACATTACGGGCATTTGGCATTTTGCGCCCCCCAGGTCCCCAACTGCTTTCAGCGCCTCCCTGCCTCAAGACACGGCGGTGTCGTTCACGAACCGACTGCTGCCTGGGCTGGCCGAAGCCCCGCACAGCTTGAACCGCACTGGCATGCGAACGGCCTGGGCAGTCGAGGCTCTGAAGCAGGGAACACTTTGAGCCCGGGAGGGGCTCTGGCTCTCGGGCCGCTCCTCGGGCCCGGGTCGTGGAACCTGCTCGTGGCCGAGGCTCGCCGTGGCCAGAAGAGTCGATTCGCCGTTCCTTCTGGTACCGCCATGGCTGCATGCCATCCCATACCCAGTAGGGGTTAGAACACAACCTCTGTGCACCCGCGGGGCCGATACGTTTCTTTCAAGGGGAAATCGTATCATTTACCATCTGGGTTTTTCTCTCTTCGGTAGCATGCTGGCCCGGAAGAGGGGGACCAAACAAAACAAAAAAACAAACCATACCATTGTGAGTCGTGCCAGGGGGCACGGTGGCGGGTCATGGCCAATATGTGCGTCGCGTGACACCAGGGCCTCGGCGGGGCCGCGGGGCGCCGGGGAGAGGAGTCCCAGCAGCCGATGGCCGACAGCGGTCGCGCTCCGCCTGGCCCGTGCGAGGATCCCAGCCAGCACTCGTTCGCGTCCGACCCCCCCCCTGGGCGGTGCTCTGGGCCGTCCAAAAGGGCGGGCGATGACTGGGGGGGAGGCTTCTCGGGCGTTCTCGTCTGCTCGCTGCTGTAGACACTCCTCGGCGCGTGGACATTCCTCCATTCCTCCTCGCGTAGACGTTTCTCGTCGCTCCGGCGCCAGCGCCGGGCTCTCGTAGGGCCGCCCGCCCCCCGGGACGAACCGGCGCCTCGCCTCGCCTCGCCAGCCTCGGGGTGCTTTCCAGCAGCTGCGCCTCGTCGAAGGCCTTCCGGGGGCGCCAGACGCCCGAGGTATGGCCCAAGCCACCAGGTCTCGAGGGGGGGGGGAGGACGAGGGGGGGGGGGGGAGCGGGATATCATGACCCGAGCTACGACATCTTCCCAGTTCTCATGGCCCCCTCGTCTTCATGCAGTGCGTCCCCTTGTCCCCCCACATTCCATTCGACCGCGCAGATGCCTCGGGCCACGATTTGCGACCCCCCCCCCTTTTAAACGCCCTCCTCCAGGAGCCCCCGGACTCCCGCGGCTCCGCCCCCGGACGCAACGCGAGGGTAGCGCTGTTGAGCGGAGCAGGGGCAGCTTCCTCCGAAAGGCTTCCTTTGCGTGCCGTCGCTGTCACGACACCGCCACCGCCACCGCGCCGCTGCAGGCATCGACGCGCCCGCACCGTGTCACCATGACCGTCACATCGCTCCCGCGGCTGCTCCGAGCGCGAGACCTTTGACGAAGCCTGCCCGGATTGCAGCCATGTTCCACTTCCAACTCCTGCGTTTCCTTTCATCGCCCTTCCACTTCCACTATCCCTCCCCTGCCCCCCACATTCTACTCGTACTCCCGCCTTCCCCTGCCCAGCCCCTTCCCTTTCCGATCCCCGCCCTCCCCCCCTTAGACACAGGTCCAACTCGGCCAGGTCGAACTCGGCCAGGTCCAACTCGGCCTGGCCGAGTTCGACAGGGCCGAGATTAGCCTTGGCCGAGTTCGACCCGACCGAGTTCGACCCTGGCCGAGTTCGACCGGATCGAGTTCAACTGCAGGCCGGATTCGACCGGTGGAGTTCGACGGGCTCGGCGCACGATGCAGCCGGAGCGCTGGCCGAGTTCGACCGGGCCGGGTTCGACCGGGCCGAGTTCGACCTGGCCGAGTCGCGCCCCGCCCGAGTTCGACCCCGGCGGAGTTCGACCGGCCGAGTTCGACAGGCCGAGTTCGACCGGCCGAGTTCGACACCAGCCGAGTTTGACTTGGCCGAGTTTGTCCCGGGCACCTGGGACGGCGACGGCTCCGACGAGGACGACCACGACGACAACTCCACAGGTCCAACGTCGACGACAACGCCGACAACGACTACGACGGCGGCGGCGGCCGACGACACCTCCGGAGCCCCTGGAATTCCTTGGGGGTTGTTGGGAATTTCGGGGGAGGACGGCGACGACGAGCGGTCGTCGTCGTCGTACCTCCTCCAACCTCGCCGACGGCGCCGACGACGACGACGACGCTGACGACGACGACGACGACGACGACGACGACGACGACGACGACGACGACGACGACGGCGGATGCGGCGGCAACGACGACGCCTTCGGACCCCCTACGTAGGATTCCTGGGAGCTTCTCGGGAGGTTCGGAGAAGACGGCGACGACGAGTGGTCGTCGTCGTCGTCGTATTTCCTCCAACCTCGACGACGACGCCGCCGACGACGACAACGACGACAGCGGCGGCGGCAACGACGATACCTCCGGACCCCATGGAATTCCCTGGAGGTTGTTCAAAAGTTCGGGGATGGACGGCGACGACGAGCGATCGTCGTCGACGTATCCCTTCCAATCTCGACGACGACGACGACGACGACGACGACGACGACGACGACGACGACGACGATGGCGGCTGCGGCGACAGCGGCGGCGGCGGCGACACCTCCGACCTCCTGGAATTCCGGGGGGGGTTGTCGGAAGGTTCGGGGGAGGACGACGACGTATCTCCTCCGACCTCGCCGACGACGGCGACGATACCTCTGGACCCCCTGGAATTCCCAAGGGGGGGTTGGAAGTTCGGGGGATGTCGGCGACCACGAGCGGTCGTCGTCGACGTATCTCCTCCAACCTCGAAGACGATGCCGCCGACGACGCCGACGGAGATGACGACGGCGACGACGACGACGACGACAACCACCACGACGACGACGACGACGACGACGACGACGACGACGACGACGACGACGACGACGACGGAGACGACGACAACGACGACGAAGACCTGGACGGCGACGACGACGACGAAGACCTGGACGACGACGACGTCTTCGTGGGGGCCTCTTGGGAGCCTTGTGGGGGCCTCTTGAAGATTCCTGGTGGTCTCTTGGTGGCCTCTTGGGGCCTCTTGGGGCTTCTTGGAGGCCTCTGTGGGGCCCTCTTGGGGCGTTTGAGACGGAGACGACGACGGAGACGACGAGGATATGACGGACGCGACACGACGACGACGGCGACCAACGGAAGAGCGTCTTCCGCACGCCGACAAGTCGGCGGATGTGTGGTGCCGAAAAACATGTACATGCGTAAGCCCCAACCTCGATGTGCGCGCCCCCAATCTTGAATCGCTCTCGCTCTCGCGGAAGTATCGCGGCGGCTTGAAGAAAATGCCGGCCGAGTTCGACCTGGCCGAGTTGAACCTAGCCGAGTTCGACCCCGGCCGAGTCTGACCTGGCCGAGTTCGACCCGGCCGAGTTCGACCCGGCCGAGTTCGATCTGGCCGAGTTTAGCTGGCACGTCTTCGCCGGCCGCAACGCTGCAGCCGGAGCCCCGGCCGAGTATGACCTGGCCGAGTTCGCCCGGCCGAGTTGGACTTAATTGGCCGAGTTGGACCTGACCGAGTACAGCCCTGGCCGAGTTCGACCTGGCCGAGTTCGACCAGGCCGAGTTCGACCGGCCGAGTTCGACCGGCCGAGTTCGACCTGGCCGAGTTGGACCTTTGCCCTTCCACCATTCGACACCCTCGCCGCCCCCATTCTTATTTCCCCTGCTCCTGCCCGTTGCCCTCCACGTCGTTGTCGACCTCGTTGTCACCGTCGCGTCGTCGTCGGTCGTTGTCAGGCTTCGCCGCCATTTCCCACGCCCTCTTGCCTCCTCCTGAGGCCTCCGTCCTCCTTGTCCGTCCTTCCTGGTTCTGCGCCTGATGTTGCTCCTCTTCCTCTATGCAATGAGAGCGCCGCAAGTACGTCAACATGTTTCTTATTTGCGTCGTACTAACCTTTGTCCTCCCGACTGCCGCCTGCTGTTCCGAATGTTGTTGTTTCAGGGCACTGGGTGGCGGGTACTTCTGACAGAGAGGTTATGACTGTTGCAACAAGATGTGTTCAAATGTTCAGCGGAAAATGGCAGCGGCTTGTTCTTAATGCCATGGTGTGCGGGAAATGGGTGGGAACATGCAACTTCAGATGATCGCAACTGCGAACGCGGCAAAGTATCATGACGGATACGACGGTGATATGGCAAGAGAATGCAGTGGTCAATGTATGAGTGGTTACCGCGGCCAGTTGTAATGCCACATTCCTGCATGGAGGGTTGCAGCCGTGAAAGGCATCGACCCACAGTTGCTTGAAGCGGCAACGAGTTGTAACGATTGTGTCAAGGATACATCACACTGACAAGAGCAACGGTGCATGCAAATGCCGAGGCATGTGACTGACTCTCTGGGTGAGGGGAGTCTCTTCATGCGAGTCCGTCTGAAGTTGTGGCTTGCGCTGTCGCAAAGGGTCCAAGGCACTTCGTTATTGGTACGCATTACATCGTGCCTAGGGGTGCGGAAGCGGACTCATCGTGATTGCAAGGGGATGGGCATCGTCTTGACTATCGAGAGCGGTGCACCGAGATCAAGATCCATTCGCAACCTATCATTTCGGGGCACCCGTTTCGATACCCGAAAGAGTGGTGTATGAGTGTGATTGTTTTCGGTCGGTTTTGTTTGCCTAGAGTCGCGGCCAAGGGTTTGTCGGGAAGTCACCGGCGCATAATTACTTACAGATCTACGCGCCAGGATGCTTGCAGAAGTGTCCAAGCGCACACAAGCGCTTCTTCCCCCAGAACAGGGTCCGAGACGAGCAACCGCCCACCCACGCCAGATTTCTTGATAGTCGTAGCTACTCCAAGAAAGGAACCGTGGCGCTGGCGTTGGCGACGGCTGTGGCGGTGAAAACGACGTCGACAACGGCGTCGACGGGGACGGAAGCCACAGCGACGACGACGACGACGGCGACGGCTCAGAGCATGGGGTCTCAGGGCTTCGGCGAACATACGCTTTCGCTTCGCACAGAGCAAGGTCCGAGCAGGGCTGTCGGCCGCCCCAGGGCCAAGAAGGCTTTCCATTCGTCAGCCGACGGCTTCTGAGAGGGGGGCGGCGACGGCAGCCGCGACGGCTGCGGCGGCGAAGACGACGGCGACGACGGCGCTGACGGCGACGGCCCCGCGGCGACGGCGGCGGCGACGTCGACAGCGACGGCGCCGGCGGGAGCGAAAACGACTGCGACGACGTTGCGGACGGCGACGGGGCGGAGCAGGGGGCGGGGCTCCGACGTGTGCATGCAATCGTCTCGCCCAGAACAGGCCCCGAGAAAAAAATCAATGGCCGCTCAAGGGCCACGCGGCTTCCTATTCGTACAGACGAGTGAGCGGAGATGCGGCTGCGACGACGGCGGTGACGACGCGGATCATCGGGACCTCGGGCAGCCGCGGCCATCGTCGTCGTCCGTCGTCGTAGTTCGTCGGTCAGTGTCGTCGTCGTCGTCGTAGTCGTCGTCTTCGTCGTCGTCGTCGTCGTCACCGCCGCCGCCGCCGTCGTCGTCGTCGTCGTCGTCGTCGTCGTCGTCGTCGGTGTCGTCGTCGCCAGCGTCGTCGTCGGCAGCAACGGGGCGGAGGGCGTCCACGGGGCGCGGACAAACCGCGACCGCCGCGGACAGGCGAGGGTTCGGTGGAGGATTTCGCGGCGTCCGCGGCGGCAGCGGCGGCCGCCGAGCCGTCGGAGCAGCGGCTGCGCGGGGCCCAGACGGGGGCGACCGCCACGACGACGACGACGACGAACGACGGACGACGGACGAGGGAAGACGAACGACGGACGACGAAGCACGAAAGGCGCACGAAGGACGACGCACGACGGACGCGGGACGGCGGGCGACGGACGACGCACGACGGAGGCTGGACGACAGACGACGGACGACGCACGATGGGCGACGGACGACTGACGACCGACGACTGACGACGGACGACGGACAACTGTCGACGGACGACGAAGCACGGACGACGGACGACGGACGGCGAATGAGGGACGAAGGCCGACGCGCGACGGGTGACGGACGACGCACGACCGACGACGGACAACGGGCGACGGACAACGGACGACGGATGGCAGACGACGAACGACGGGTGACGAAGGACGCACGACCGAAGATGAACGAAGGACGACGGACGGCTCCCAACGGACTACGCACGACGGTTATGGACGACGCAGGAAGGACGACGGACGATGGACGATTGGCGACGGGCCACGGACGACGAACGATGGACGGCGGACGGCGGACCTGGGGCGATGGACGACGGACAACGGACGGCGGACGGCGGACGACATACGACGCACGACGGACGACGGGCGACGGACCACAGACGGCGAACGACTGGCGACGGACGACGGGCCTTCGCTCCAGAAATGGTCGCCCTGGGGGCTCCGTCTGGCGTTCGATTTGGCGCCAGCCTACGGAGATGGCTGGTATCAACCTTCGTGCCACCACCCAGGGGCCAACAGGAGTGCTCGCGTGGGCCGTTGCTTTGTCGCCTTCCCGCCGCGGCTGATCTGTCAGGGATAGCAGTCGCAGCGAGTCTTCGGCGAGCCTGCAGAGCGGCACAAACACCAGGCCAGTGATCACTCGCCTGCTCTTTTCTCTTGCGCGGGTCGGCCCATCCACTCCCCCCTCCCTCCCACCCGCCCTCCCTCCCTCTGGTCCGATCGTTCGTCGCCTTGTTCAAGAGTGCGAAGCGGTGATAGACGTACATCGGGCGTGTCCCTCTACAGGAGGAATGTTCAAACATAGTCATACAGTAGTTTGGGGACGATCTGTTGAGCATCCTTCTGCTATGTTTGCATGTTGTTTTGACTATGTTTGATTATTCCTCCAACATCGGCCTGTAGGGGGGCATGCCCGACCTAGTGGTAGACTCTGAACCCCCAGACGGGACAATTGGCGTTTACTAAACGGCCGCGGGCGGTTATTAAACAGCCCTGCCTTGTTCGGTTCCTTCAGGGGGTGCGTTTAGTAGACGGCCTCGCTTGTCGGAGGGTTGTTATGGGAGTGGATGTTGGCCCTCTACTTGTTCAAGAGTTCGAAGCGATGACAGACTTTGGTTCACGTGACCCACCCGAGCGGGTTCGGCTCGCCGCCATCTGCGGGCAGCAGGCGGGCCAGACCACCCGAGGCCTCGCCCTGCTCTCCGAGAGCCTCTGCCGCCTGGCCTCCTCGCGCGGCGGCCTCCCGCTCCGTGGCTCGTGCCGCCGTGCGGCAGGGGATGTGCGCTCTCCCTGCCTGCCAGTGGCGTGCGAGGCGCGCCTGGGCGCGGGCGCTCTTGGAGGCTACACGTGGTTCGTTTCTAATTCTTCGAAAATTTGTTTGATTTTCCGGGGGGGCAAGTGTCTGTCATTTCTAGTTGTTTTATCCTGGACCCTCTTCCTGGCCACTAGGGGGCAAGGAACAATCAGAAATGAGCACGATCAGAAATGAGCACGATTAGAAATGAACGACGTGTACTGTGGAGGCGAGAAACGCACTGCTTGCCTCCAGGGCTCAGCTGCCTCGATACGCCCGTTGTGACGCAACACGTGCCGTGCTCAAAGCGTCCGTGCCAGTACGTTGCGTGTTGGCTCAGCGGATTGGCCCACGTGTTGGCGAACGTGTCGCGTCAGACCTACGGTTCTCAGTCTACGTGTTGAGCTCCGTCTCAATACGCTACGTGTTGCTTTTTGCGCATCGGGGCAGCTAAGCTCCAGGGTGCCCTGGGTTTCTTGGGTTCCGATGGTGTTGCGATGGAGAGCGCGACGTTCCCACACCAAAAGTGCATGGACGTCCTGGGGGCTCAGGGTTGGGTTTCTCGTGGAAGGTTTCTTGTGGACTGGCCTCGACTGTAGCTCGGGCAAGGGCGTCGTCTTGAGAGAACCCGAGCGCTCCGGCTCCATGCACGCCGGGCTGCAGCGTCAGGGGGCTGCGAAACACCGCCAGGCTCTCGAGCGCGAAGCCGATGCCGCAGAGGCTTCCCACGGAGAGAATCCGTGTCATGGACGCCGACAGAGGGCGCCAGGGAGGAAAGTTGCTCATGCCCGACGCTCCGCGATGCGGGACCCCGTGTAGCGCAGGGAATGTCTCGCTTCTGTCTCCACATGCACTGGTGATGGTGCTCCTGCAGATGCCGCGAATGCGATCTCCGCGAGCACCTTTAGAGCGCTTAAGCGGTACTGGGGCCCAGCGTTCGAGAGAAACCCACCACTCGAGAGTGCGGCGCCTGGGTATGCTGAACGTTTCCGTCTTCATGGAGTGGACGTTGCCAGTTTCAGGCCGCCGATGCTCAGGGTCCTCCGAGCCTTTTTAGGCCGAGCCCCTCAGAGTGCCCCTGGGCCTGACGGTCTCCACTTTCGGGCTTGTGGGTATGGCAAGGGCCCCGCAGTCCTCTACAGTGCCATGCTATGGCCGTTGCAGGGCCTCCCCATGTATGCCTCGCTGGTTCTCCTCCCCTGTAACTTTCTTTCTTCCGAAGCCCTGGTTTCAAGGTAGCAACGTTTCCAGCGACGGCTCAGATGGTCTGTGCCAGTTCGCTGGCGACACGCGGCCGTTAGGGATTGAGGAACACATGCAACAAGAGCGTCGGTGCCACTTTGAATAGGTGCAGCGTGCCTGCGATTGTATTCAGCGTCTAGCCTCGAAGGTCCAACGGAACTTTGTCAACAAATATTGTTGATTTAGGCAGCGCATCGAGACTCGCCTCGATCCGAGCTGTTGCGGCGCCCTCCTGCACCAATTTCCCGCCGTTCTTCCTCTCTTTCGATTTCGCTCAGGCCTTTCCTTCGGTGCTCCAGGCGTGGACGCTATTCGCCCTCCAAGTCTATCCGTTGCCCAGGGACTTTTGCAAGGCTGCCGCCGTCTTCTACAGCCTCAATCCCTGCTTCTATTTGATTGGTGCTCAGATGCGCCTCATGTATTGGATGCTCGCGGGCGTGCTGGCAGCGAATCCCTTCCTGCTCGTGCTGGCAGCGAATCTCTTCTTCGAGGATCTTCGCGGCATCGATAGAAAGACGCGAGGGCGCGTACTGGCTTGAGCTGACGATGTTGGGGACGTTGTGTGGCATATGCGAGCTTGGCATGTTCTGGCGCGCGTGTTTCGGCTTGCAAAGCTATTCGCCAGCCTGTGCGTGAAACAAGCTAAATGTTTTGCTGTTCCGTTCGGTGCTCAGCTGTGTGAAGATAGTTGCGCCACGTTGCTCGAGGTTCTTGTCGGGGACAATGCGAAGTGGAGTTCTTTTATAGCATAGCCAGTCAACGTGTTTATCTGGGCGTACTGCTCGGGCCCGCTGCCGCAGACAGCGACCAGCGGTGTGCGCCCTTTCTTCTCATGGCTGGCCTTCCGTTCAGTCGTGCTGCCGAAATCTCCACAAAAGCAAGCTCTCTATGCCCCCCCCCCGCTCCCCTGCCCTGCGAGAGAGAGAGAGGGAGAGAGATTTCTGCTCGCCCGCCTCTGGAGAATACCAGGGTGCCTCCTCGGGCATGAAGACTGGTTCGGCCTGTAGGAGTGGGGCTTCCCAGATTGGGAAGCATGCTTGAGGCAAATCTGGGCGCCCTCTCCCGAGCTGCCCCCTGCACTCTTCCACGCCTGGCAGGCCCATGTCGCCCAGCGGCGCTCGGTGATTGTGGAGATGGGGCCTGCTGAGTGGCGGGGCGGTCCACGGTTGGCCCCGCCAATGGTGGTCCGCCCTTGCCCTAGCCTGGATTCTCCAGGAAGTTGCGCTGAGGGTCAAGCGGAGCTCTCGTTCTCGTCCTCGTCGGCGGCGAAGCTTGCCCCCCCCCCCTCGAAAAGCTTTGCCTTGGAGGCTCTAGGGCACTCTGGAGCTTCAAAGCAGGGGGAGCCTTGGACGCCAAGGGTAAGCCATGGTGAACACATGCTTCGGGGCATCTTCGAAGACGCCCTTTTCGCATCGGCTTCCGCCTCCTGACCGCGTCAGAGCCCGTGTCCGAAAACTAGTCCACAGCAGTTGTGATTGGGAGAATCGTCTCGAGCAGAGCAAAAACCTGCTATATCGTGCGCCTCCTGCCTGGTCCCAGGCAGCATTGCGAACATTTGCCGGCGTGTGGATCACAGGCGCCCGCATTCGGGTTGCAGATGCACCTTCGTCTGTGAAGATAGAGTCGACGAGATTTCACATGATATATTGACGTGCCCACGCACGCATTTAGAAGATTGCGGGCCTGGCGCTCCGACCCTGGCTTCCATGTGAGCCTCATATTCTTCTCGGCCTCAGAGGTTCGGAGCCATATTGTGCGTTCGCTGTTGCCCTCTACCACTCATTCCGTCTTGCGTCTCACTCCACGCACCCGCTACCGGTTTCCCTCAGGCGCGGTGAGGAATGAATCGAGCTCGTCCATCTCGCCGTCAGGTTGCTGACCCGCGGCTGCGGTAGCTGCTCGATCGCTCCGCCCTTGGCCACCTGGTCATCGAGGCGCGTGATAAGCAGGAGGGTAAGTGAGAAGCACGAGCTCTTTCTGGCCACGCTCTACCTCTTCCTCCTCCTCCTCCCACTCTATTCGTCCCAGCTAGATGCGCTCCTCGCTCCTCCTCCTCCTCCTCCTCCTCCTCCTCCTCCTCCTCCTCCTCCTCCTCTTCCTCCTCCTCCGCCCCCCATCCCTCCCACCCCCTCCTCGCTCTCCCAACTTTCCCCTCCTACCTTCCCTTCCTCGTTCCTCGTTCCTCCTCCCCCTCCGAGCCTCCTCCTCCTCCTCTCTCCTCCTCCTCCTTCCTCCTCCTCCTCCTTCTCCTCCTCCTCCTCCTCCTCCTCCTCCTCCTCCTCCTCCTCCCTCCTTTCCTTTTCATGATACCAAACTTCTTCCTTTCGCACCCCGAGGCTATTCGAAAGGGCGGGCAAGGCGTTTCGCCTGAGACCTCCCCACCACGTATGACCCTGAATATCAAACATTGGCGACAGCTTCACAGATGTTGGGCTGTGGTTTTCAAAATGTGGCTCTCGCATTATCGCCGCGCACATGCACGAGTTTCACAATTTGAGGGTGGGTGGTTTTCAAAATGTGGATCGCGCCTTAGCGCCGAGTACATTCGTTTAAAAAGGTGGCAAGAGCTTCACACATTGAGGTCTGCTCCTTTTCAACATGTGAATCTTGCTTCAGCGCCGCGCACATTCCTTCTTAACCGTTGCAAGAGTTTCACGGGTCCCCATGGTCAACATACTAGACATGGCTTTTGGAATTATTCTGGATTATGAGGGTGCAACTGTTATGTTGATTCGCGGTGCTGAAGTCCCTGGAGTGGCGTCCTGGCACGTTTCATGATCGTGAAGACGCAACAGTCAGATTCATCCGTGGCTTCGAAATCCCGAGGATCATGTTGTGGCATGTTCCAGGGTCTTCAAACGGCTGTCTTCCAACGAGGCAGTTCCCTCAGTGGAAATGAACCCTTGTAGGGGCCTGTGAAGGGGGGGCTTTGGAGGGAGGGTTTATTTCAACATCGTTGATGACTCTTCGGTTGACACTGGTCTTCCTCCTCCTCCTCCTCCTCCTCCAATTCCTCGTCCTCCTCCTCCCCTTTGGACTCCACCCCGAGCTCAGGGAGGTCGCGGTGTGGATGCCGTCCCTCCAGAGGCTGAATTCGCGTGGACTTCCCTGCTCGGCCCTCTTTTTTTTCTGTCAGGTTGCCTACTGGGCGATGTCAAGCGGAGCAATGGCTGCCAGCGTGGGCCCCGAACGACGACCCACTGCACCGTCGAAGTGCAAGCCATGTTGCGCAGCGGCAGCGGACGGCAACGCGGCGAATCCCCGGGGCACCTCCATCGGGGGCAGCGGGCGGCAAGTGGCCCGGGTGCGGCGAATCCACGGGGCACCCCCGCAGGCGGTGACGGGCGGCAGCGGGTCGGAACGTGGCGAATCTCCACGACGCCCCACCTCACCAATCGAATGCGAATCCCAGCCGCGCTTTCGACAATGACAATGTAAAACTATCGTGCCCCAGTGGTGTTCAGGCCGTCTCCTGATTCGGAGGCGGTGCACCTTGCGTTGTTGTTTGTCAGGGTTTTGATTTTCTTCCGCTAACCCCCCGCGGTGTTGCGAGCGGGCCTCAGTGTAGCTCGAGCAAGGTAGGGGTCGGATACAATGGCCCCCGCTGCGAGCACTGGTCTTTCAAAGCCACGCGGCGAAGGGTCGACGTGGGGTGCTTCGGAATAGAATGGGACCGGGAAACGAAACAAACGAATTTCCCAGCGAGTCACGCAGATGTATTGGAAATGCTCTCTTCCCAGGCGAAGATCTTATACATGTTCGCCGGTGTACTGAAATATACAATCGAATATCAAATCCACATTGTTTGCTGCTGGATACATCATATCTTGCTCCCTGTTCAAAAGTCCGTCTTCAACGAGACGCCGCCGTGGGATCAGGGCACCTCGTCGCCGCGGTAAGCACGCGGCCACGACGGCAGTTATCTCAACTGGGGAGGAGGGCACACACGCAGTCGGTGAGTGAACAGTGAACGGCGCGTAGATCATCGACTTTTGCACGCGCGCTCGCAGCCAGGAGTGAATGCGCAGTCTGTTCGGCGCCACTGCAGGCATGCTCCATGCGACAGTGCGGGTCGAAACGTAGTTTTCCAAATGAGTTCCACGCTGCTTTAAGGTTGCGTCGGGCCTCCGATTTCATTCGCTACCACAAGCGGCAACTGGCGGCCACGGGGCGGCATCAGCCCAAAACGTGGCGAGTCGGCGGGACACCCATCCAATTCCTGAGAAGCGCAAGCAAGAACGCCCGAGCGCGAGCATTGCTCGGGGAAATACAGTGGAGGCCAAAGCCAAGAAACACCCTGACTCAGGTTTCGAGGGTTTTGCGATGGAAAGCGTGACGCTCCCACTCCAAAATTCAACGGACGTCCTGGGTTCTCAGAGTTGCGTTTCTTGTGGACGGTCTCTTTTTGTCGGGCCCCCGACAAAAAGAAACCGTCCACAACGACCATCCGGGAATCGACTGGGTCCTCCGATCGTCGGGCAGGCCGCGGCAAGTCACGGCGGGGGAGGCTGCAGGAACGCCTTGCGCAGGAACCGAGCAAATAAGCCGCCCACCTCCCTCCTCCTCCCCCCTCCTCCTCCTCCTCCTCCTCCTCCTCCTCCTCCTCCTCCTCCTCCTCCTCCTCCTCCCTCCCTCCTCCTCCCCCCTCCTCATCCGGCTTCTCCTCCTCCTCCTCCTCCTCTTCCTCCTCCTCCTCGCCCACCCGACGACGACGACGACGGCGGCGGCGTCAGCGACGACGACCGCCAGCGGCGCGGCGGCGCCCAGGCGCGAGCGCGCCGCGGCTCTGGCGAGGGCCGCCTGCACGGCGGCGGCGCTGCGCGCGGAGGCGCTCGGCGGGGAGCTGGGCGCCGCCGAGGAGCCGCCCCCGGGGCTCCGATCCTCAGGGCCTCTAACGGGGGGGGTGAAGGTCAGGGGCAACGTTGGGGGGGATATGCTCAGTGGGGTACGCATCGACCCCCAATCGCCCATGGATCGCCGATGGGGGCCCGATAAGGGGGGTCTGCATCCCCCCTATGCCAGTCCCCCCCTATCATTGCCCCTCAGGGAAGGGGAAGAAGCAGACGAGAGGAGGGAGAATATCACGAAACCGAAGGAGAGGAACGGGAGAGAGAAAGAGAGAGAGAGAGAGAGCGCGCACGCGACGACAACGCCGACGACGACGACCGCCGCGCCCCCGCAAGCCGCCCCCCTCCCGTGGGGGGGAGGGTTCTGGGGGTTTAAGGCTACAGTTCTTCGGACGTCTTCGTCGGTTGAACGGGTTCCCAGCCTCGGGAGTCCTCCCAGCGGCTCTGCCTCCCTGGGGACGGCCGACCGGGGGCCAGGAGCTTTCAGCCAAGAGCCACCAGGCGTCGAATATGGTCAGGGGCAACGCCAGGGGGGCAAGAGGTTCCAGAGGGGGCAACACGACCCCCAATCGCCACTGATCCGACAGGGCCCGGATGCCCACCCCGCCCAGGAAGGTGGGGATCCGCTAGCGGGTGCCCGTCGCCGACTCGCCGACATATCGGCGATGCATCGCCGATTCCAGGTCGATGTCGCCCCCCCCGAGCCATCACCCCTACTGTTACCCCCCCAATCCGCCAACGTGTTTCGGTTGTAGGTCGGATCCCTCTTCGACACCTGGTTTGGACCTCTTGGTCCATGGCTTGGGCATATTGGGTCTTCTGGAGGATCTCTTGGGGGCCAAATGGCGGTGTCAGGGGTCACCTTAAGACGGAGGGCGGAGGGCTCGAAATGTCGGTTCGTGCTTCCCCTCTGGCCCCCCCTCTTGGGGCCTTCTTCGGGCCGGCATCCGTGGGGTTCTCTTGGGCCGTCTTGGAGCGTCGGGGGGGTCAAACAATTCGGAACGTTAAAATCATCCGAAACCAAATTGGACATCCATGATTTGGGTTTAATGGGGCAGTTGTGGACGAGCCCTCGGGGCACTCTTGGGGCACGTGGGGGGCCTTTCTCGCCGTCTCGAGGCCACTGTGGGCATCTTGGGGCGCTCCTGGGACGATTCCGGGCCCTCTTGGACTGGACGATCCTGGGAGCCTCTGGGAGCCCTCTTGGCCCGTCTCGGTGCCGTCTGGCCTCCGAAAAGCCATGCGACTACATGCGAGGGCACGCGCGAAGCCCCCAGAGAGCCGCGGCGCGTCCCGGGGAATCCAGCAACTCGGGGTCCATGCTATTTAATTTGCAGTCTTCCTCTGCCAGAACGGAGCTGGAGCAGCACAGGCTCTGGACCCTGATCAAAGAGATGCGCCCCCAACTCTTCGTGCAAAAGACCCAGATCCCGACCAAGGATTACGACAACCTCCTGGGGCGGAGCCGCCAGGCGGACATTAACATCATTGTGGGCACGGCATCAGAACACTTCACAGCATAATTGCTCAAGCAAAAAATCTCCCTGATTCCCGACAAGTGTGAGTTCGAGGAGCCACAGCGTGAGGTGCACGGCAAGAGCGCAGCCCGAAGTTTCACGCTGCAGTTCGAGAGCGACAACAAT
Source organism: Prorocentrum cordatum (assembly GCA_963575745.1). NCBI lineage: Eukaryota > Dinophyceae > Prorocentrales > Prorocentraceae > Prorocentrum > Prorocentrum cordatum. Next base: position 64,159 of record CAUYUJ010014235.1, on the reverse strand, counting down.
GTTGATGCCCCCAAAGTCCGCGCCTTCTACCCCAAGCTTCGGGGCCCAACATGCCCGCTCTATGAGTTGTGGCGGCCGCCAGTCGCGACACTTCCACCGAACTCCGTTTCAACTACAACGGTTGCCTCAAGCGCACTCCATCAGCAGGGAAGCTATCCGCGAACAGTTCGAGCAATCATCCCAGGCGTCCTTGGACACGCAGAACGCGCAGTGACATATTTAATAGAACGCTGGCGCCATGGCGAGAGGTGTAGGCAACGGGTTTACCTTCCTTCACGGCGTGGAATATCAATGCGCTCCTCTGCGGCGACATGGGCAAGAGGCACAGGTGATAAGGACCGTGAAGCCTTCCTCGGTGCTCGACCTCCAGAAATTCACAGCTCAGGCTCATGACCTTGCACATATCCAGGCTGCGCGCTTCGCCTCCATGCCTGAGCGCGGCGCGGGAGGCGCGGCCATGCTTTTCCATGGGGTCTCGCCGCTGCTGACCCAGGACGAAGGCTGCTTCCGCCGCTCTGTCCTGGTTCCTGTCCTGGCGCAGCGGCCCCAGATTCGTTCGCCCCTGATCCTCAGCGCCCGACCGGCGCACCTCTGCGCCGGTTATGTGCAATGCCCGCCGTCCCATGCTTTCAGAGGCCCAGATGCGCTGCGTGGCGGGCTCGATCCGAGCGGGGCCAAGCATCGCGGGGCGCTAGCCCGAGCGTATCGCGATCCTCGCGCTCGGGTGCTTCATCTTCACGAACGAGGCCCCGCTCGAAACGGCGGCGCTGCGGCCAACGATGGGCCGCCTGGTCCACGAGGCGCCAGCGCCAATGCATCGCGGGCACGGCCCTCGCCGCGATGGCGGAGCTCGACCCCGAGGCCCCCGCCCGCTGCGCCGAGCATTCGCAGCAGTGCTCCAGCGTCGGCCAGATCTACCCGAGCACGCCCCCGTGGACGCCCACGCAATGGCGCGCGAACGCGGGCGCCCCGCGCTCGCCAGACTTCTTCCTCGACAAAGGGCGTCTCGGACCGCGCCCCCGCGGCCCTGGGCTCGGCCGCCCGCGAGAGAGGGGCTCTTCGCGGCAACCGGCCCCGCGGCCCATTTTCGAGCACCCCATCGCCCATCGCTACCTGGACACGCCACTCATGGTGGCCCGACGGGCGACTACTCGCTTCTCGCCAGGATGGCTGAGATGCAGAGAACCCTGCGAGAGGCCGCTCGCCTCGCGCGCGATGGCCCGAACCACCGCCCTCTGCACGACTGCCGCCTTCGCTGCTGACGCGCCATCTCGAGGGCGGACTGGCGGGGAGACTGGGCATAAGCACCAGGCCACGGGGCGGACCACGCGAAGATGGAGCGCCCCTCCCGGCCGAGCTGAAGTGACAGAGGGCATCAGTCTGTCAGTCTGTCTGAGCCCAAAAACGAGACATCACCTCGGCAAGCCCGTGGCGAATCATGACTGCTCTCAGATGGACATTCCCACTCTGGGCAAGATGGGGCGCCTGATCGACGACTTCAGCAGCTCCTGGCCCCGACGGCATTCCGCGCGCGGCGCGGGAGTAGGACCGAAGTGTTGCGCAACCTTTCCTTTGGAAATTATGATCAAAGCGATGAGAAGACCCCCCCGCGCCGCGCAACTTCGACGACCTCCACGCGGCCTTCGCCCGGGAGACGGCGAGCCAGGCGACGCGGCTACCGCGGCGCGCCTGGCCGCGGCGACAAGACCCCCCCCCCCCCCCCTCGAGAACACCTGCTGAAGATCGCGGCGCCCACGGGCAATTTGCCGACGAGGCCCGCGCCGCCAAATGAGCTCAGCCTTTGGACGCGCGAACCCGCGCCGTTGCAACGCGAGAAGGCATCCATCCAGCCGACGGGCCCGTTCATGGCCCTCTTCGACGTCGGCGACGCGCCCCCGCCCATGCGCCGCGCCTTCCTGAACGCCGCGCCGCGGCTGGCTGACTTCCCCGAGAGCGCGGGGCACTTGGCTGGCGCGATCGACCTGCCCCCCGCGGCGCCGCCCAGCCTGGCGGGCAGGGTGGAAAGCTTCCGTCGGCTTGGTTCCGGCATCCTCCAGGGCCGCCCCTGGTCGGGGACCCCCCAGGCTACTGGAGCGGGCCCGATCGCCCGCGACGTGCTCGACCGCGCAAAGGTCCGCAAAGGCATGGTGACAGGGGCGTGCGCCGACGACGAGGGCGCGGCGCCCCCCTCGCGCAAGTCCCTTAAGCCCCTGGGCAGCGTCCTTTACGCGGCCGAGCTCCTGGCTCGCCGGGCGCTCAAGACCGCCCCATGCAGGATCATTCTCCTCGCCGAGGGCTTCTGTGACTCGCTAGTCATGCGCATCCATGACAAGATCACCCTGGCGCCCCCGAGGCGGGCACCCGCGCGGATCACCTCCTTGCGGGAGCGCCTCGGGGCACCCGGGTGGGCAATAAAAACAAGCCGGCAGGCGGCCATCGTAGGCTGGCAGGAAGTCGCCCACCTCATCGCCGACCTCGGGGCGCCCACCAGCACGCGCTGCGCACCCAGTGCGCGGTGGCCAAGACATTGGCCGCCCACATGGAGAATTCAAAATATCGGGCTCTACATCGAGTAGGGCATCTACCTCACCAGCCGCTCTCTCGCGACGACCTCCTGACGGTCTCTAAATGATCGCTGCTGAAGGCCACGCCGCTCGAGCTCAACAATCGCGCCACCTTGATGGGAAGTGCCGAGGGGACCGCCTGCAATTGGGACCTGTGGCCGAGGCGCCTCCGTGGGCCGCCGAGCGGGGCGACGCGCTCAAGCAGACGATGGACGGCTTGTCTGCACCTGATCATTGGAAGGCCAAGATGGCTGCTTCCGCACACAGGCTGCGTACCGATTCCCGATTGACAAGAGCAGGGCCCCGACGCAGAATTGCAGTGAAGCATTGAGTGAGTGACGTAAAGAAATGTTGGTGGTCTTCAGTGTTCACCAGCACGTTCGTCTTCGCATGCAGAAGTTTGTCATTGCTCGTCTCGTTCCCTGGCTCCTCCCTGATCGCCTTCCCTTAACTACCACCTTTCGTTTTCAGAGCTGGTCGCGTGCTGGTGCGTCCGTCAAGCTGCAGCATAACGAATTGTGGGGGCGCTCAAGGAGCTCCGCTGTGGATTCCCCACACCTGCCGCTCACTGCGCCCTCGTCAAATCTTGGGCTGGCGGGTGGACAACCGTTCGCCGCCTCCCTTCGGGAATCAAGACGGAAAGCCCGTGTTTTTTGGTTGCTTGAAACAGGACGATCCTTCGGTTTCCGACAGCATGGCCCATTATGCGCATTGTTTTCATCTTTGATTTGCAGCGTGTTCGGCCCGGCACATTCATCTCCCAGTTCTTGCGGAAAGACTGGCCCGTTTTGGCTTCCGACAGGGCGATTCAGCGGAGTCCCAGCGGCTGTCTTTTGAACGCGCCGCCATTGGCATTTCATATTCATATTCATACAGTCGAAGCGCAACCCCATGAGGTGGTCACAACCGGCTGCCCTTGGAACGCACCGTTCTGCGTTGGTGCCGTTCCTCTTGACAGGCCTGCTTCGCAGTTTCCCGCGGGGGCCTGCTTTGCGCCGATGTACGAGCGATACATACACATGTACACATACATACATACAAACATACATACACACATACAGACTTGCATGCATGCATACATGCATACATACATACATACATATGTGTGTAGTGACCTTCGGCCAATTCCGCCACCGCGCCTTGGTTGTTGGTCACAGGCATTTTTGGAGGCCTTTTTTGTCGGAAGCCTTTTGGGGGCGGCGTCGGGGCCTCTCTGGGGGCTTTGTGGAGGCATCGTGACGGCCTCTGCGGGCCCGATTTTGGCTTCCGGGGGGCTGCGTCTGTCTCGGATGTCGTGTTGTGGTTGAGGGTTCGAAATGTCGGTTCGTGTTCACCTTCTGGGGCGTTTGTTGGAGCCGTCTTGGGGCCTTCTTGGGCCGTTTGGGGGACTTCTCGGGGACATATTGGGCCGTCTTGTGGCGATCTTGGGGGTTCTGGGGCCGTCTTGGAGCGGCGAATGCCCATAACGGCGAAGACGCTAAAATCTTTCAAAGCCGACGGCAAATCTATTGCTAAAACCTATCGAGGCCCTCGTAGGGGGCTTTTTGGAATCCTCTTGGGGCCTCTGGGGCCTCTTGCGCCTTCTGGAGGCCATGTTGGTCGTGTTGGAGCGATTTTCGGGTGACCCTTGGCCGTCTCGCAGCGTCTTGGGGGCCTCTTGGGGGCCCCCTCTGGCCCGTCACCTTCTGGCCCCCTGGCCTCCGAAAAAGTCAAGCGCGAGGATGCGTCGAGCCCTGGGGGAAGCCGCGACGCGCCCCGGGACATCTAATGATTTGGGGTCCGGGCCCCCAGCAATCTAGCAGCATTCCCACTCACGAGTGAGGACGGAAAGGTCGAAGGGACCTGGGGACATTCCAGCTTTGGCCTCCGAGCACGGTTGCGGATACGCCGATAGAGAGAGAGAGAGAGGAAAAAAAGCCAAAAGAGAAAGATGAAAGAGAGAGAGAGAGAGAGAAAGTGGAGAGAGGAGGAAGAGCGAGAGAGAGAGAGAGAGAGCCGAAAGCGGAGAAAGAGAGAGAGGGAGAGAGTGTGTGTGTGTGTGTAGAGAGAGAGAGAGAAAAAGAGAGAGAGAGAGAGAGAGACAGACAGACAGATAGAGACAGAGACAAAGAGAGAGAGAGAGCGGAAAGTGGTGGGAGAAAGAGAGAGAGAGAGAGAGAGAGACAGAGACAGAGTGTGATAGAGCGAGAGAGAGAAAGCGGAGAGCGGGGAAAGAGAGAGAGAGAGACAGAGACAGAGATAGAGTGAGAGAGAGAGAGTGTGTGTTTCCTGACGTATGTGTAGAGAGAGGATTGATGGCCTCGGCCAGCCTGGAAGGCACGATCGGCGGGCTGCCTGTGATCACGGGCCGCACGACCGAGGGCGGGTTATCGCAGGTCCTCGTTGCGGCAGGGGCAGCCGAGGCTCCTCGCCAACTTTTTGAGCTGGATTTATGATGTTCCAACCTACTTTAGCCTTGACTACCAGAAAGAATTTCGAGCGCCAAGAAAGTACCGAAACTGGGGGGATATACGTGTCGGGCCCTGGGAGGCGATACTTGTTCGACACTTCTCTGGGTGCTCGAAATTGTTTCTGGGATGTGGTCCTTAAGTACGATGGGAACAACATAAATCTGGAGTGCCGAAACTGGCACGGAAAGAATCAGCACGAAGACCGACAGCAGTTCGTGCCCATTTTGAACCAGACTCGCTGCCGGCGTCGCCACGGACGTCGCTCTTTCGAGACAGAAGGGCGGCTGACCAACAGCGGCCACTGTCGGTTTGGGGCAGCACTTGCTGCTGGGCATCGCATTGTTGTCCGTACCCATTGCTGGGATGGCGTTCTGAGAAGCCTGAGAGATTCTGGGAACCGAGAGTGGGAACGGCCGCGTGCGCGAGCTAGCCCAGCATCCCCTACTGGCCCGCAAAGGCGCACTGCCAATCAACTTATTTGAACGGGTCTGCAGCTGAAACATGTGCGTGCACACGTCCTCATCCTCTTTCTCCTTGCCCTCCTCCTCCCCCTCGTCGTCCTCATGCCCCTCCCCCAGGCCCTCCACAGCATAAGTTGTCCGGCGTGGACCCCCAGAAGCTTCATTCCATTCTCTTGGACCAGTTTTTCATCCTGAGTTTGTTTCGGCGGACTGTGAGGGAGGGAATTGAGAAGGAGAAGGCCTTCTCAGAAGGCGGCTGGACTTCTCAAAAGCCCTCGCGCCTTCTGAGAAGTTTTTGTCTGTCTTCGGGGAAGGCTTAGAAAACTTCTCAGAAGTCCGGGGGACTTCCGAGCCTTCTGAGAAGGTACGCCCCTTCTCACTTCCCCCCTGTGGACGATCCAGATGTTCTGTCGTGATTGGCCTGTTCACGCGAGGGGGGCTGGGCCCCCCCCTCCCTGCCGGCCCCCGCTGCCGAGGACCGGCTGCTGGAGCTGCGGAGCGCCCAGAACCAGCAGGCAGTGACGCGCTTCTCGGCCTCGAAGGCGGAGGAGCTGCGCGGCTGGCTGGCGGCGCTGGGCTCCGACCGCCAGCGGCTGCGCGAGGAGGCGGCGGCGGACGCCGCGGCGAGGGTGCGGGAGGAGGCCCAAGCCGGTCAGAAACCCAAACGTACAGTGGGGGCGCGCAGCAAGAAACCACATGCCTTGCGTCAGGGTGCCCTGGGTTTCTGCGCTCCGCGCGCTGCGCGGTGACTTCCCGCAGCCATTGCAGAAGCTGCTGCGTTCAGGGTGCTCCGGGTTTCTCCTCAGGTGCACCTCGCGCGCGGGTTTTCAGGGTTGGGTTTCTTGCGATGCGACCGCGCCCGCACTGTACAGAAGGTCCTGAAAAAGTCAGGTCTTGGGTTTTGTTGCTAGTTTCGGCCTCTGGACTCTGGAGTCCCTCACCGGGCCCCAGGAAGCTCAAAAAACGACGCGGGATGGAAAAACGGTCCTGGGGAGAGGGTTTGGACTTCTAGCAACCGCGACGTTCAAAGAATCAGGGCATCGCATGTCGGAGACTGGTTGTTGGAGGGCTTTCGGGTCATTGCTCGGCTCTCCGGCGGCCGTTCAGGACGATCCGGGCACCCCCAGAAGGCCCTTAACGAGGCGCGGCTGATGCAAGCCACCCCGAGGTTGGCACACAGCCGGGAACCGACGAAAATCATCGAATAACAACGGCAGAAACACAATTTCTCTGATGTCTGCGCGGATGCCTTGGATCCGCGCTGGGCTCCCACGGCGGCGCCTCCATCGCCGCCCCTGGCACGCTCCGCGCGCTAGAGCAGGGAGCCTGCGCCGATCCAAGAAGTCCGCGCGGACCTCCGAGGAGCTGTGCTTGCAGCACGCTTTGCTTCTCTGCCAAGGCCGGGGCAGCCGCGGCCGGCCTCCGCGAGAGGATCGGCGGCTGGTCGTCGGACAGCCTCGGGAGGTCGCGGGAGGCCCTGCGCGAGCGGCTGGCGTCGCTGCAGGACCCCCTGACCCGGCTTGGGGAGCTGCGCGCCGCAGGGCTGTCGGGGACGACCAAAGAGGGGGGTTGACTGGGGAGGGGAGGGGGGGGGCGATATCGTGGCCAGGGAGACGAATTGACCAAGAACCAATCGACACCACGCACCTACGACCCGCTGGGTCGTAGGTGGGTCGTAGGTGGGGTGGTTGTCGGTGGGTCGTATGTGGTCGTAGTTGGGCAAGTACCAGGACTTTCAACATCGCTGGGTCGTAGGCGGGGTGGTGTTGCTTCGTTCCTGGTCCAGTGCCACCTCCCAGGATCTCATGGCCCCCTCGTCATCTCTCGGTGCGTCCCCTGGCCGCCCTCTCCCTGGCCGCGCTCGTGCCTCGGGCCATGATGTCTGCGCACTCCCCTCCTCCTCCTCCTCCTCCTCCTCCTCCTCCTCCTCCTCCTCCTCCTCCTCCTCTGAGGAGGAGGAGGAGGAGGGGGAGGAGGACGAGGAGGAGGAGGAGGAGGAGGAGGAGGAGGAGGAGGAGGAGGAGGAGGAGGAGGAGGAGTGGGACGCCCCCCCTCCTGGAGAACGCCCCCCCCACAGGCTGGACCCGCAGAGCTCCACGCGGTCGCAGGGCCGCCTCACCGGGGCCCTGCGGTCGCTGGGCGCCTGCTTCGCCGGCGGCCTCCCCGCGGCCCGGGCCCTCGAGGAGGTGCTCGCCATCGCTCGCCATCGCTCGGACGTGTCCTTTTTCGTTGTCGGAAAAGGGAGGAGGAGGAGGAAGGAGGAGGAGGAGGAGGAGGAGGAGGGAGGGAGGAGAGGAGGAGGAGGAGGAGGAGGCAGGAGGAGGAGGAGGAGGAGGAGGAGGAGGAGGAGAGGAGGAGGAGGAGGAGGAGGAGGAGGAGGAGGAGGAGGAGGAGGAAGGAGGAGGAGGAGGAGGAGAGAGGAGGGAGGAGGAGGGAGGAGGAGGAGGAGGAGGAGGAGGAGGAGGAGGAGGAGGGGAGGAGGAGGAGGAGGAGCAGCAGCAGCAGCAGCAGCAGCAGCAGCAGCAGCAGGAGGGAGGAGGAGGAGGAGGGGAGGAGGAGGAGGCAGGAGGAGGAGGAGGAGGAGGAGGAGGAGGAGGAGGAGGAGGAGGAGGGAGGAGTGAGGAGGAGGAGGAGGAAGGAGGAGGAGGAGGAGGAGAGGGAGGAGGAGAAGGAGGAGGAGGAGGAGGAGGAGGAGGAGGAGGCAGGAGGAGGAGGAGGAGGAGGAGGCAGGAGCAGGAGCAGGGGCAGGGGCAGGAGCAGGAGCAGGAGCAGGAGAACAAACAGGTATACAGAGAGAGAGGGAGAGAGAGAGAGAGAGAAATCGGCGGCGAGCGAGGGGGGAAGTGAGAAGGAGGAGTCTTCCTCAGAAGGTTCGGAAGTCCCCTGGACTTCTGAGAAGCTTTCTGAGCCTTCCCCGAAGGCCAAGAAAACTTCCCAGAAGGCGCGAGGGCTTCTGAGAAGTCCTGCCGCCTTCTGAAAAGGCCTTCTCCTTCTTATTTCCCCCCCCCCATCGCTCGCCGCCGAAGAAAGAAAAACAAAGAAAATAGAAGAAGCAACACAACACATACCTGCTTCAGCCGTGCGCAGAGGGGGGGGAGGAGGGGGGAGGGCTTCTTAGAAGCACCCCTGCGTCTCAGAAGGGGCGGGCCTTCTCTCTAGATGTAAGGCCGGCGCCCTCTAAGATGCAGCCTCCATCTAGGAAGCCTTCCCCCCTCCCTCCAACCCCCTCGTGCGCGCTGCCAATCTTGTTCGCGATGTACTCCTCCTCCTGATCCCCCTCCTCCTCCTCCTCCTCCCTCCACCTCCTCCACCTCCTCCTCTCCTCCTCCTCCCTCGCCCTCGTCTCCTCCTCCTCCTCCTCCTCCTCCTCCTCCTCCTCCTCCTCCTCCTCCTCCCACCTCCTCCTCGTGCTCCTCCTCCTCCTCCTCCTCCTCCTCCTCCTCCTCCTCCTCCTCCTCCTCCCGGGGAGCGGGTGGAGGCCTCTTGGCGTGGACGTCGCGACAGAAGCAGGACGTCGGGGGCCGGGGAAAGAAAGGGAAGCATCCAGGGCACGCCGCCGCTGGGAGCCCGTTTGAGCGGTTATCGCTCCTCCCCGTTGGTCCGAAGGCCTGGCGCTTTTCTTCGACAGTGATGCGCCGAGGGGTTCCCCACGGACCACCCGTTCTCTTGCCCGGCATCGCTCGGACGTGTGCATGTTTTTCTCGGCGAGGACCCTGGAGGAGCATCCTGGATCATCGAGCCAACAAGAACACGCACGAAACCGAAAAATGCACAGGGAATGGACGTCCGAGCGATGGCAAGCAAGTTTGGCGATGGGCACTTGGATCACCAGACTTCACTGATTCTGTGTTTGCCGTGCTCTCGGATCTGTGGGCGCTCGCAGGCATTCCAACACGTGGGAAGCGCGGCCCCCACGGAGCACAGTGCACGTCAGAACTGTTCTGAGCACACTTGAGAAACCAGAGTTGGCAGATGGAACTTGTTGGAAACAAATGGTGGGTTCCCCACGGCGGCTTGCCATTGTCAGGCGATCGCAAACATGGACCACGGGGGCGTGGATTAGCGACGGGTCCCGTTTCCATGGGAGATTGTTCATTTCCGCCGCCGAACGAGGCGGCACCGGCCGCCTTTTTGGGGAGGGCACCTCCCCCGATCCATGGATTAGGCGACCGCGCGCCAAATCCATGGATCGCTAACCCGACACCGACGCCCCCGACACCGATACAGTGAGACCGACGTTTCGGAGAGAAAATGCTCGATCGTTGAGGGCCCCAGAGTCCGAAGCCAGGCGACATCGCCCGGAGCGAAACAACCACGACGCCAGGATCGCAGGGTCGATGCTGTCCCACAGTCGGAGGTTGATGGACCTCCTACCCTGACACGTCGATTGGCGAATTGGCCGTTTTCGGTTCGCGAGAGGGCGTCGTGGCCGTCATTCTTGCGGGTCCAGGTCCGTCGGTGTCGGTCCCAGGCCGTTTCCACTAAAGGGTGGTTTGCTAAATGGAGGTTTGTCCACCGCCGAACGGCGGCTTGCCATTGATACAGTGAGACCGACGTTCCAGAAAAAATGATCGATCGGTGACGGCCCCAGGGTCCGAAGCCAGGCGACATCGCCCGGAACGAAACAAACACGACGCTCTTTTGGTAGGTGGATCTCTCAAGCTCTCCGCCGCCTCTGGCGGTGTGCGTTGCGAGCAGGAGCACAGTCAAGCCACAGGAAGACGCGGCATTGACAGTGTAGCTCCGCACGCGTGACACATGCTACCGAGCAGGAGCACAGCAGAGCCCCCACAGGTGCTGGCCGCCCCCCCGGACCCCTTCTCGCAGCGGGTCGTGGCCTGGCTGCCGGCGGGCACCAAGGAGCGGGGCAGCACGACGGGGGAGGATACGCTCAAGGGGGTGACGCATCGACTCCCAGTGGCCCATTCCTCGTCGATAGGCGGCCACTAGTCCACCCCGCCCAGGAGCGTGCGGACTCGCTATCGAAAACCTATCGCCGATCTATCGGCGATGCACCGCCGAGTCATGCTCGATGTTCCCCCCCTTGGAGCCAGTCCTCCATGCCACGTTGGGGGCGTTCGTTTCAGGAACGGACCCAGGAGGCTTCACACCCTGGAGGATTTCTTCTCTGATGACGGCGGCGGCGATATCCTTGGTCAATGGCCAAGCCTCAAATGATGCCCCACCCGCTTCCGGATCCTGGATTCCTTGTCCAATGGTTCCCCCCCCTTAGCTAGTCCCCTAGTGGCTTTCGGGTCGTAACTCGGGCCTCCAGCGGCCGCTCGGGACCATCCGGGGGTCCGCGGAACGCTCTCGGCGAGGCGCAGCCGCTGGAGAGCATCCCGAGGCCCGAGGCTGGAAAGCCGACGAGAACGAACGCGGGCGCCCGAGAACCTCGCGCCTCGAACCTCCCACCGCCCCAGATCCTTGCCCCCCCCCCACGAGGAGCGCGGCGGCCGGGCCGTGCCCACGGCGCCGGAGCTCGGGCACGCGCTGCGCGCGCGCCTGCGCGGCCTGGTGGCCGCGGCGCTCGAGCCGCCGGGCGGCGGGCTCGCCGCGGGGCTGACGGGCGAGGCCCGTGCCCGCGGGTCGAGCGGCAGCCCGGGCCTGCGAGAGCCTCCTCGATGGTCTCGGGGGGGGATAGGCCTCCTACCCTGACACGTTGATTAAGGAATTGGCCGCTGTCGGTTCGCGAGAGGGCGGGTTGGTCTCGGGGGTGGATAGGCCTCCTGCCCTGACACGTCGATTAAGGAATTGGCCGCGTTCGGTTCGCGAGAGGGCGACCCGGCCGTCATTTCTGCGGGTCCAGGTCCGTCGGTGTCGGTCCCAGGCTGTTTTCACTAAGGGGAGGTTTATTAAAGGGAGGTTTCTCCACCGCCGATTGCCGGGGCCGGCAGAGGTCAGGCGATCGCAAGCGTGGATCAGGGGGGCGTGGATCAGCGACTGGTCCCGTTCCCATGGGAAGACTCGCGGCGAGGCGGCTCTGGCCGCCTTTTGGGGAGGGCGCCTCCCCCCCGATCCATGGAGTAGGCGACCGCGCGCCATGTTCACGGATCGCTAACCCATGTTTGCGCGCCCCCGAAAAGAGGGGGGTGATGACTAGGGGGGTGCATGGTGCATATCATGGCGTGTGCCATGATATTTCCTCAGATTTCGTGGCGCCTCTTCTCATTGCAGTTCGTCCCGGCACATGCGGCGCACATGCCGCCGGCCATGATTTGCGCCCCCCCTCTCGGATGCCCCCCTCTTGGCCGCCCCCGAGACATCTCGGACGACGATCTCCGACGATCTCCTCGATTGCGGACGAGAGGCCAGGTCTCCGACGATCTCGGGCGGAGTCTGGGCGTTTCTCTTGGAGTTCGGCCTCCAGGGCCCGTTGTCGAGCCCCAGGACAGCAAAGAGTGGATCCAGGGAAGACAACTGGCACCAGGGAAGGGGCCGGGAGCTCTGGGGCGGCGAGGTGAAAAAATCGTACAGGGGGGAATGGGGGGGGGGAAGGCACAGGGTAGGGGGTGCGACATCTGCTGCATGCAGCCGGTTTCGGGCCCGCGGCGCTTTCCTTGATGCATACCAGCGCCGGGAGGCACCAGGAGGGCTGGGCGGCGCCGCGCACCAGGGGGTGGCGGGCGCCACGGGGTGGGTTTTCTACGAAGGCTGGAGAAGGCAGGGACCTTCGGAGAAGGGCATGAAGGCTTCTCAGACGCCTCCTCGCAAGCTTCCGGGTCCCTCTAGAAAGGCCGCGCCCCTCCTCCGCGTACTTCGCGCAACCCCCTCACGCAAGCCGACAAGAGGCGCTGGCCTGGCTGTACAAATTCGAGGCGCTGGGGCAGGGCAAGCTGGACACGGAGGCGCAACGCAACCTGGCCGCCCTCGCGCGCGCCGACGCGCTGGCGGAGCGCGGGGAGGTGCACGGGAAGGGAAGCCAATTCAGGCCCAGAGCCCCTTCGGGTCGTGAACGGATCTCGACGGGAGGTTTGTGCACATCCGTCTGCCTCCAGGGGCCCTCCCCGGGCCCCAGGACCATCGAAGAACGACTCAGGATGAAGAGCAACTCCGTTCAGAATCGGTCCCTGGAGCCCTCCTTGGGTCCATCCTGGTCCGTCTTTCGAGGGGCCGTGGCGACGAGAAGCCTCCAGGCGTTGCAGACACGATGCAGAGCGCCAGGGAGGGCCGCCGTTGCCGTGGCCGTGGCCTCGACTGGCCCTCTCCCGAGGTGCGCGCCGCGCTGGCGGAGCTCGAGGCCTCGCTCACCGGCGGGTGCAGGGCGCGGGCCCTGGCGTGGATGGAGGATCGGTGGCGTCCAAGCGAGGGGGGGAGGAGGTCCAGGGGCGTGTGGGTACCTCGGCGCGGGTCATGACATCACCCAGATTTCGCGGCCCCTCTGGTGCTTCGTTGCATCTTTATTGTTAGTATTGCGATCATGAGTACCAGTATTATTATCGTCAGTCGGATGGCATTCGTTTTCTTAGTATGAGTATTAGTAGTATTGCTATTATTATATTATACTATTATTGTTATTATGAGTATTGCTAGTATTATTCGTATTAATATTAGTATTAATAATGTTACTATTGTTATTGTTATTATTATTACTATTATTTTTTATTATTTTAATTATTAGTATTATCATTATTACTATTATTAGTATTATTATTATTAATATTATTATTATTATCATTATTCGCATCCGTACTAGCCTTAGCATTCGCATTCGCATTCGTATTAGTATCAGATCGTTGTATTGGGTGTCTTTGTCTTCTTTCAGCACGTTCCCTGCTCCTCCCGCCCCTCGTCCGCGCACATGCCTCGGGCCATGATGCGCAGGGCGAGTTGGGACAACGGCAGGTCAACGTCGGCCCCCGGACCCCTCCCAGGGTCAAACGCACCAGGTGTCTGAGCTGCGTCCAGCCGTGGCGACGAGGTGTCCCAAGAGGCCGACTATCGTTGTCTAAGCTCGCCCCATCCTACGAGCTAAACCGTCCTCTTCGTCCTCGTCCTCCTCCTCCTCCTTCCTCACCCTACTCGTTGTCCTCCGGCTCATCCTCCTGCTCATCCGCCACCACCTCCTCCTCCTCCAATCTACGAAGCTTTTTTTTTTTCCGATGGCGCATGCAGCGATGGGGTCCCAGGTCCGCCATGACGCGCGTCGGCGGACAGAGAGCAGAAAGCAGCGCAATGGTAGGAGATGGGCGCAGGAAAGGCAGGATGTCAAATATATGGTGCGAGCGAACCCGGCTCGGCTACCCCTCTTCTCTCTGGGCCCCTCTCTCCGACCTTGGCATCGCTCGGACGTGTGCATTTTCTCTCGGCGAGGACCGTCAAGGAGCATCCTGGACCATTTCGAAAAAAAAAATCAACAACCAAAAACAGAGCACGCACGAAACCGACAAATGCACGGGAAGCGGACGTTCGAGCGATGGCAGGTCTCTCCTGGGCGTGCCCGCGAGGAGGCGCGCCACGCGCTCCTCCTGCAGCAGGCCTCGCGCGCGCTCCTGGCGCGCGCGGCCTGCGCCGCGCTGTGAGGCCGCCGCCGGCAGCGGGCCGCTGGCGGCGACCGCCGCCGCCCACGGCCGCCGCAGGGTCCCGCGGCGCCGCCCGCCCGCTCAGACTCGCCTCCTCCTCCTCCCTCCTCCTCTCCCCTCCTTCCTCTCTCCTCCTCCTCCTCCTCCTCCTCCTCCTCCTCCTCCTCCTCCTCCTCCTTCTGTGAGAAAGCCACGGCGGAGCGCTCCTGCCGAGGATGACACAACAGCATGGGCATAAGCATGAGCATTCGCATGAGAAGGGCTCGGCGCTGGGCCCCCTGGCGCCGCCGCCGGCGCCGCCCCTGGCCTGCTCCGCGCCAGGAAGGGGGGCCCAGCGCCGATCCAAGAAATCCGCGCAGAGCTCCGACAGTGTGTGCGTATGCCGCTTGTGCGTGCTGTGTTTGCAGCGCTCGGCCTCCAGAGGCCCCTGCCAGGCCCCAGGGCCGTCAAAGACCCGCTCGGGATGGAAAGCCGGTCCGACGGTCTGGGTCGAGATCTTCGGGGGGCCGACGCTGTGAACAGATCGTGGCGTCGACGGTCTCCGCAGACGCGCCAACGGTATGTTAGCCAACGGCGAAGTAGGAGCGCGGGTCATGGCCAAACCGTTTTTAGGAACGCGTGGGTCGCGTGTTCCTGCAACTCGCTGTGCCGTTTTTTTCATTCGGTACACTTGCACATTTGAGATGTAGGAAACGGCCTTTTCGTGGTTTCCTACATGCTGTTCTGCGTGAGCTCGGTGTCACGAAAAACCAGATCCCCAACCGCACCGTTAACCAAGCACGCCGTTAGATCGTCCTTGGGGTCTGGGGTCGCCGCGGCGGCGGCCTCGGGCGGCCGCCGCACTGGCCGCGACAGCGGCGTCGTCTGCCGCGGCCGCCCTCGCTGCAGCACGCGCACCCGCTGCCGTCACAGCCACGGGAGGGCAGCTGTCGGGGGAGGAGGAGATGCCGCCACTCGTGGTAAGTCGGGCACGTCCCTCGACAGGAGGAAACTCAAACATACGTTTTTAGTATACATATATATATATATATATACATATATATATACATATATATAGAGAGAGAGAGAGTCTGGGGACGATGTTTCGACTTTGTTTTTATAATTGTCGTTGCTTCCTCGAAGCTCTGCCTGTAGGAGGACATGCCCGACCTACCACTCGTGGCCGAAAACGTATCCGCGGCCCTGCGGGTCGGGCCGGTGGGCCGCGACGCCGCAGCTGCCCCCCGCGCGAAGCGCAGCCGTGCGGCCGCGCAGCCGCGGGACCGCCCCCCGGAATCCGGACTTCAGTCGAAGAAGAAAAAGACACATAAACATAATTTGTTGGCACTCCGCGCGGAGTTCTTGGATCCGTGCCGTCACCGCCACCCAAACCACCCCAACCCAACCCGAAGGTCCCGATTTGCCCTCCATTTCCAGTGGGGGGGGTCGGGGAACATGAAACAACAACAACAACAACAACAACAACAACAACAACAACAACAACAACAACAACAATTACTAGCACGTGGGGACACTCCGTTCTCACCAGTGCCAGGGTTTTCATAGGAGGCGGGCAATACCCCCACTTTGTGGGGGGGCCGGTTCAAGCTCTACCAAATTTCCAAACGACTCTTCGCCACCACCCACACCCAGCTTCCCGCCCTATGACGTTCGGACACTTCACTTCGTGGCATGCGGACGACCGTGGCTACTATTCAGGGCCCCGCGGCCGACGACGACGGCGTGCGCGCGCGAAGAAAAAACGAATGTGTCCCGCATGGTATTATTTGACAGGGATGATGGCCCTGGCAGGTGCGCAACCGTTGTTGCAGAAGTTCGAAAAAGTTGCTCGCAAAAGCCCGTTTGACAGAAATGTTTAAAAAGTGTTGGGTTTCCTACGAATCCGCAGAGCGCGCGGGATGAAATTTTGACATTTTTTTTGTTGAACAACCATTGTTTTTTTGATGTTTGTATGTTAAAATCGCTACGGAAACTAAGGTTTTGGAAGGATTTCGTCTTGCGCGCGCGAATGTCCACTTTACCTTTTTTTGCAAGGGATTCTTGAAGTTTGGATATGTTAGAACAAGAAATGTCCACTTTAGCTTTTTTTTGCAAGGGAAACCGATCGTAACAACACAACCGGATCCGGACCAACCCGTTTTGCCTGAGACTTCCTCACGAAAATGATGAAAACGTGGCTGCGGCCTAGGCGCGGCGGGGGGGTCGTGCACCAGGGGCCCCAACAATAATTATTCTTTAGAAGTAATAATGTACAACAACAACAACAAAAACATGTGAAGCCCGACCCCCCCCCCAAACCCGAAATTCGGGTCTTCGTGTTGGGTTGGGGTGGTCTGGTAGGTAACCCCATGCTGAGGATAATAAAGTACCCCCCCCCCCCTTAAGTCGTTAGAGTTTTTTTATCGTCGGCCTAGAAGGGTTTCAAATATAGGCGGAGGGCGCGGAGGCCGAACTTCATTATCACTGGGAAAGTTCGCCATCGAGGTTACTTCCTTCTTATGTTTAGATAACAACATCAAGAGCTACCCTACACGAGCGCCCTGGCGCCCTGAACTTGGTTATCGCTGGGGTTGATTATCCCGGGAAAACTAAGCACATGAGCTACCCTACACGAGCAGATGAAAAGTTTAATTTTTATTAAGCGCTTACAAACTAAATCTAATGAGTTTAGAACTTTGGATTTTTGCTTCTTCCTCTTCCTCTGCTTCTCATGCTCTTCCTCCTCCTCATCCTTATCCTCTTTCTTTTCTTCTTTCTTTATCTCTCTCTTTCTATGTATTTTTCTTATTGTCTCCCTGCCCCCCTGAACTTGTTTATCGCTGGGGTTGATTATCCTGGGAAAACTAAGCACGTGCACGAGCAGATGAAAATTCTAATTTCCATTAAGCGTTTACAAATTCAATCTGATAAGTTTTGAACCCTGAATTTTGCTTCCTCCTTTCTCTTCTCCTCTTGCTCTTTCTCCTCCTTCTCATCTCGTCCTACTCTTCCTCCTCTACCTCCTCTTCCTCTTCTTCTCTTGTTATTTCTTTTTCTTCTCGACTCCCTGCCCCCCTGAACTTGGTTATCGCTGGGGTTGAGCATCCTGGGAAAACTAAGCACATGAGCTACGAGCAGATGAAAATTTCAATTTGCATTAAGCGCTTACAAATTGAATCATCGTTGAGGATGTCTCATAGAGGACCAAAGACCAAGGATCCTCAAGATATCTTTGGCTTTTTCCTCGTGATATCTCTTTATGCTTGCTCTGGCGGGCAACTTATTATCTCCCCGAAAACCCGAACTTCCTTATCCCTGTGTGTTTATTATCCGCGGCATGGGGTTAGTCATGCTGGGTCCCCGCAGCGGCGCCTCCGGTGCCGCCCATGGCGCGCTCCGCGCGCCAGGGAGGGGGGCCCAGCGTGGATCCAAGAAATCCGCGCGGAGCGCCAAAAGTTTATGTTTATGTGCTTTTGTTCTTCTTCTAGAAGGTCGGGCGCGGCCCTGTACAGAGGGGGAAAATCAAAAAATCGTCAAAAAATAGTCTGGGGACGATTTGTTAACTTTTGTTGCTGTTATTTTTCAATGTGTTTTGACTATGCTTAATTTCTCCAAAATCCGCCGGTAGGGGGACATGCCCGACCTAAATCCAGACCGCGAGGGCGCGGATACGGATTTGGTCGCCGCTCGTGGGATGCCGCTCCTCGTCGCCACGGCCTGACTCTCCTCGAAACCGTAGTCAGAACGCATCCCAGGAGAGGTCCAGGGAGTACTTTGTGGCAAGTCGGGTTCCGCCTGGCAGGCCTGGGATGAGGGCAGGATGCGCCGCGGCGCCCGATGCAACTTCCAGACCCGGCGCTTTCAGAGATTCCTCATTTTCCCCCTCGTCCGAGCTTGATCGCCCCATCCCGCCATCGGGGTCTTATCCTCAGGCCCACACTCGCAGTGGCCAGGGGGGTCAGTGGGGCCATCGCCGCCCCTTGGACATAGGGGTTCCACGACACACGCACACACACACACACACGTACGAACGCACACGCATGCACGTACACGCGCGCGCGCGCATGCACGCACGCACGCACGCACACACGCCCCCCCCACGCGCGCGCACACACACACACACACACACACACGCACACACACACACACACACGCACGCACGCACGCACGCACGCACACGCACGCAGACGCACACACACGCACACACACACACACGCACACACAAACACACACACACACACAAACACACACACACACACACACACACACGCACACGAACACCCACACGCACGCCCGCACGCCCGCACGCCCGCACACGCACGCACACACACACACACACACACACACCACACACACACACGTTTTGCGGCGGCGGCTAGGCAGAGTCACAGCGCTGGCGATAGGGCGTTGGTAGGTGCACGAAACCCGAATTAAGCCACACAGACGCACGCACACACGCTTGCACGCACGCGCGCGCATGTGTGTATACACTCACGCACGCAATCCTTCTGCCCCGGCAACATGCACTCCTTCTCTCTCTCTCTCTCTCTCTCTCTCCCCCCCCCTTTTTTCCGCACACACACACACACGCACATAGCCGACCTAGCTCCTCACGTTCTTCATCTGACCCCTCCTTCGTCAGCATCATCATCATCACCATCATCGACATCATCATCATCATCATCATCATCATCATCATCATCGTCGTCATCATCATCGTCATCGTCATCGTCATCATCAGCACCATCGTCATCGTCATCGTCATCCTCATCATCACCATCATCATCATTATATTATTGGGTTTCTCTTGTAGTCCCCCCTTCGCACCCTTCATCGTAGTTTGATAATTCCTTGTGCTCGCCGCCGCCTCCTCTCCGTATTCCTCGTGTGATTCCCCCTCACCTCTCCTCATTCGTAGTTCTCCTCATCATCGTTAGTGTGTGTGTCCCGTTCTCGCTGATGTCTGCCTGCTCCCTCGCGGGAAGGAGACCTTTGACGCTCCGTGCCCACTAGTCATGCGCGCGCCGCCATCCGTTCGAGGTCATGCCTGAGCAACTCGTAGAAAGGGCGAAAGGACCGCTTCCTCCTCATCCTCTTGCTCACTCCTCCTGCTCCTCCTTCTCCTCCACCTCCTCCTCCTGATCCTCCTCCTCCTCTCCCTCCTCCCTCCGCCTCATCTGCCCCCTCCCTCGTCTCAGATTCATGATCTTGCTCCTCCTCCTCCTCTTCTTCCGCCTCCTCCCCCCCTCGGCCATGCTCCACTTCGGTCGTCCGGTCCGTTCACCAGGGTCAGGAAGTAGAGCGAAACCCATGCTTTCCACAGGGCGAAACAAAGGGGAGGAGCAGCGCAGCCGTTCAGGAGAGAGTGCGAAACCGAGAAGCTTATGTATTAAAGGCTCGCCTTGCATTCCGCCAGCCCCCCTAGGGCCCCAGGCCCGCAGAGCAACAGAAATCCACGAGCAACCAAAGAGGCGACGCCGGCCTGGTAACACTGGTTCGACCACGTTCGGCCGATCGGGAGCCAAAGCATCAAGCAGACACCATGAAAGAGAGCAGCAGCAGCGGGCTTCATCCCGAGCCCTCGCGAAGACGAGAGTTCGGGGTGGGACTAATGTTGAGGGGCGTGCCGCTCGGGCGTAGGGCAGCTTCCTCGTTGGAGGAGATTGCCATGTGGTCGTGCGGCTCTCCTCTTATTTCCTTTTTTTCGAGCCCGCATCTCCCTCCGCTGCTGGCTCGCCTCCTTGGTTGCACCAAGGATTTGGAGGCGCTGACGCGGATGTCAAAACAAGAAACAGATTTCCCTTCATAAGAGTCATCACTCTCCCCGCTCGCGCTGGTGCCCAACTCCTGAAGACGCGCACCGAGGCACGGAGCGTACACACACAGATACTTGAATGGCGGGAGCTACCCCACTTTCTCCGATGCTCCACGCTCCAGGATCTTCCAACGGTTGTCTCCCAACTGGGGCACTTCCCTCCGTGGGAACGAATCCTTGGAGGTGCTGCCATGAAAAGGGAGCTTGGGGGAGGGTCTATTCCAACATCGTTGAGGAGTCATGGGTTTAGACTGGACCTCCTCCTCCTCCGCCCCCCTCCTGCCTCCTCGTGCTCCCCACGTCCTGGCCCCTCTCCTCGCTCTCCTGCCCCTTCCTCGCTTCTCCCTCTCGTCGCCCTCGCCCCACATGCTCCCCCCCGAAAGGGCGCCGCCGTCCCCACTCCTGCCTCGCCCGAGACGCGCCCGCCACCCCCCAGGGATGAGGGAGGGAGGGGGAGGGGGTGAGGGGGAGGCGAGTAGGAACGAGAGAGGAGGGAGGAAGGACGCCCCCAGGTAGCGAGCAGGAGAAGGGGATGAGGATGGGGATGGAAGTAGGGTGCCTCTGTCGGGTGACGTCGGGGTGGGGCACGGAGGGGAGAACGTGCACTACAGATGGCATGCCGTTGCTGCTTGGTTGAGGCCCCGAGGAGGGGGGCAAACCCCTCCGTTCTCTGCTTGTCCCCACCGCGGCCCTCGCACTCCGGCCCCGGTGGCAGGCGGGCGGGCCCGCCGGGGCCCGCCCGTCCACGCCCCTCCCGCGGGGGCCTGGGCCTCCCCGAGGGGGTCCGAGCAGACGGGGGTCGGAGCAGGGCGCGCCGCATCGCCGATGCATCGGCGCTGCGGCTCGACGAGAAGCCCGATGTTCTCCACGCCGGCGTCGCCGGTGCAGCGCCGACACGTCGGCGACGCACCGGCTGCCGCGGTGCGAGCCTTCGACCCCCACCTGCTCCGAAGCCCTCGAGGGAGGCCTCCGGGGCGGAGGGGGGGGGGCACCTCGGCCATGGGCTGCTCCAGCTGCAAGCGCGGCGCGCCCCGCGCGGCGAGCCCGCGGGGCGAGCTCTGCGCGCGCGGCGCCCTGGAAGACGCCGGCTGCGAGCGCCTGCTCGGGGGCGGCGCCTCCGCTGGGGCGCCCGACGGCAGCAGCAGTGGCAGCGGCAGCGGGGGCAACGTTTGGGGGGGATAGGCTCAGGAGCCAGGCATCCCTCGTCTCGAACAATCGAGAGAATGGATGTTCATAGTTTTCGGCCTCTCGGGGCCTTTCCAGGGCCTCGGGGCCGTCAAGGCACGACTCGGGATGGAACGCCAGGCCCAGGAAGTGGTCGAGAGGTCGGGGGCCCGCGTCTCGAAACAAAGCGAGGCGCTGGGTGTGTTCGTCGGGTCTCGGCGGCTCTTCAGCCTCGGGGTGCGTCCCAGCAGCTGCGCCTCACCGGGGACGTTCCGGGCGTGCCCGGATCGTCCCGAACGGCCACCAGGAGCCCGAGTTAGCAGGGGCAACGATCGGGGGGGATAGGCATAGGGGGGGATGCATCGACCTCCAATCGCCCATTGATCGCCGATGGGGACCCGACTGCCCCAACCTGCCCAGGAACGTGCTGATCCACTGTCGGAGGCCTATCGCCAATCCATCGGCGATGTATCGCCGATTCCAGGTCGGTGCATCCCCCCCCTATGCAAGGCCCCCACCTATCGTTACACATTGCTCATTTCTTATTATTCGAAAGTTCTTTGATTTTCTGGGGGGCAAGATCCTCTTATTTCTAATTGTGCTAGAGGGCCCCTTACTGGCCACCAGGGGGCCACGAACAATTAGAAACGATCACAAGTAGAAATGAGCACGATTAGACATGAACGACGTGTACCCCTCATGGATCGAACCCATCGTTTCTGTGCTGGTCGCCCCCCCATCGCTGCCCCCTGCAGCGGCAGCGCCTCGAGCGGGCCGCCGGCCGGCGGGCGGGCGAGCGCAAGCGGTGACCCCCACGACGACGACGACGACGACGACGACGACGACGACGACGAAGACGACGACGACGACACCGACGACGACGAGGTCAACGACGACGACGAGGACGACGACGACGACGAGGACGACGACGACAAGGACGAACGACGACGACGACGACGAAGACGACGATTCGACGATTTGGGCGGCAAATTCTGGGACGTTTTCGTAGGATAGACTGGGGGCTATGAAGCCCGATGGAGGGGCCACTAGGCCGGGTGAGCCCGGAACATCAGCCCAGGGATTAATTACGCCAGATTGCGCGGAATTGAGTGGGACTCTGCCAGATCTGGCCGGTGTTCGACGACGGATGTACCAGCGCCGATGCTGAGTGAAGCCTCCCAGGACTTGCATCCTGAAGAGGACCCGAGGGAGGGGCGGACCCGAGGGACGGAGGCCTTTGGTGCTCCGTTCTCCGGCGGTATGATTTGTTTCAACCGGCGGGTTCACCTCAATTGCAACCCTGGAGGGCATGTATCGGGCCCATTCGGGCCCCGAGACCCTCAAACACGGATCCAGGACCCCCAAGGAGGCGGTCGCGGACTTCTGGGGTCGGTAGTTGGGCGGTGTGCGGTTGACTGTAGCTCTGGCTTGCGGCACCCGTCCCGGTGTGTTTGTTGTTGTTGTTGTTGTTGTTGTTGTTGTTGTTGTTGTTGTTGTTGTTGTTGATGTTGTTGTTGCCTTGCTTGAGCCCATGGGAGCGGGCTTCTCGGCGCCCCGGCTGACTCCCGTTCAAAAGATGGGTCAGGACGCACCCTTAGGAGAGGTCTATGAGTTGATGCTTCACACATGACAACGGTCGCGGGCGCCCTGCGAGGGGGGTAGGACCTCCCCCCCTTCTCCCTCCCCCCCATGTGCAAGGGGGCAGGTGTTAAAGAGGGACGCATACACACCATCCCTCGCGCTTGAGGTTGGAAATTCCAAGGGCTGTTCCCGCCACCCCAGCGCCGGCAAACGACGACGACGACGACGACCCACGACGACGACGACGACGACGACCCACGACGACGAGGAGGACGACGACGAGGAGGACGACGACGAGGAAGACAACAACGACGACGACGAGGACGACAACGACGACGACAACGACGACGACGACGACGACGACGACGACGACGACGACGACGACGACGACGACGACGACGACGACGACGACGGAACGGAACATAACAGAACGGAGCGAAACGGAACGGGACGGAAGGACGGACGGACGCGCGGACTGAGCCCGCCTGCCCGCCCGCCCGACCCGCCTCGCGACGACAACGCCCTTTTAGGGCCCGCTCTCGCTCGCGTGCACGGGCACCCGCCCGCCTGAATGTCTCGCCCGCCGGACCTACCCGTCAGTCCGAGGAGGAAAAGGTACCCATACCTCTAACCTTCCCCCGTTTTCCCCTTTTTTGGGCCTCCTGGTGGGAGGCCGTCGTCGCCACCCCTGGATTCGCCTCGAAATCCTGGCCCGAACGCACCCCAGGAGAAGGTCCGGGGAGCAGCGGTATCGGTACCTCTTGATTTCCCCCGTCAGGGTCCGCCCGCTCTGGCCCGCCCGGTACTTATAGGGCCCGGTCGCTCGCTTGCACGGCGGTGCGCCCGCTCGCTCCCGTGCCCCGACCGCCAGGGCTCTCTCCCGCGCCCGAACCACGAGGGCCCGCCCGCCCGTCCCGCCCTTGCATTGCAGGTCCCGGGCGCGCGCCGGAATGCGGGCCGAAGGCTCGCGCGCTCCAGTGTCCAGCTCGCCCGACCGCCCGTTAAGGGTCCGTCACAGCTCACCGGCGTGGATGCCCGCCCGCTCGCTGTCATGGCCTGCCCGCCCGACCCGCCCGTTCGGGTCCGCGCGTCCGACGGGCCTGTGAGACCCCGGCCGCTCGATTGAATGACGGCTTTACTGTTCCGCGCATGTCGTCGTCGTCGTCGTCGTCGACGGTCCTCGCCCTCATCGCCGTGGTCGAATCGACGAGTCGTCGTCGAGGTCGACCTTCCGTCGGTTGTCACAGGCATCGTTGCCGCATTTATCTGTCATAGTCGTCGGTCGTCGCAATCGTTGTCAGCGTCGTTGTCGTCGGTGTCGCAGTCGTCGTGGTCAGTCGTCATCGTCTGGTCGTCGCCGCCGTCGTCGTGCGCCGGCGCGACACACGGGCGAGGGGGGCCGGGACCCACCTCTCCTTGCAACAGGTGAGGGTCTGCTGGTTTCTGCCCTTCACCCCCTCCCCCTCTCTGATTCCAGGAGTGGCGTAGGGGGGTCCCCTGGTTTCTACCCAGCCCCTTGCCCAGGGGCGGGAGGGCGGTACAAGGGAGGCGGAGTCTGGGGGGGGCAGGTTCGCAGCAGGGCCCTGGTATTTTGATTGGGAGTGGGGGGGAGAACTCCCCCTAGTTTCGGATGACTCCCCCAGGCTTGCTTTTCAGCCATGCGCCCGTGAAGCGCCCCCCCTCGCATCTCCAGGGCCGCCGCGGAGCAAAAGTTGTCCTGAGGGAAACAGGGCCTGAGGTTCCTCGCCGTCTTCGGCAGGAGGAGGAGGAGGCACCCCACCCCCAAGCAAGAAAACGTTCGGGGAGGGAAAGCTGGTCCTCGTGCGGAGGCTTCGCATGCCCAGGGCGCCCGCTTCCCTCCGGGACCCATCCCGTGGCAAGGCGACGGCAGCAGCCCGGCGCCCTCCGAGGGCGCCGCCTGTGCCGGCAGCGAGGCTCCCGAGGATCGGCTGCGCGCTAGGGTCGGGCATAGCCAGGACCCCAGGTAAGGGGACCAGTTAGTAGTAGGGCCCCGGAGCCCCTAAATTGGCCAGAATCACTAACCCAGGTCTGTTGTAGCTGCCGTAGCTGGTGTTGTTTCGGGGCGGGGCAGGGGGGGGGGGGGCGTCCCCCAGCACACATCACTAAACACGGTCCCACTAAACCCAGTTCTGCCAGCGCCCGACAGGGGGGCGGGGACAAAACAAAAAGCTTGCGGTGAAAGGTCGTGAAGGCGTGCTAAGGGCAGCAGCTTTCTGAAGGCAGGCGGCGAGGGCGCTGCTTGTTCTCGGGGCACACACCACTGAGGCCAGACCCTTTTGTGAGGGTCAGAGCTCCAGGCCTCCCAAGTGGGGTCCGACCAGATGGGGTGGGAGGATCGCGCCGCATCGCCGATGCATCGGCGATGCAGCTCGATGTGGAGCCCAGTGTTATGCGCGCTGGCGTCGCCGATGCATCGCCGACGTCGCCGATGCATAGCCGATGCATCGGCGATGCGGCGCGGTCTTTCGACCACATTTGCTTTGATCCGATTTGGGGGACCTCGATATACAACTGAGGGCGAGCAGTGCTCTGCCCTCAGGGAGTTCGAGGGGCTCAGGGGCACACAAATGAATGCACACAAGTTTTAGGATTCCCACTATCTTTTGTGTAGTTTGTGGATCTCTGTCGTCCCCTCCACTTCCCGACGAGTCTGCGTGTCTGTGCTTAGTTTCCCTCCTGGATTGTGGCGTGCCCTCCGAGTCGGCCCTTCCTGGGGGGCCGCCCGCCGCTCGGGGAAGGCACAGGCCAGCCACAGCTTGGGGGGCGGGGCTGCGGCCGTGAGCGTCCACAGCCTTTTTCTCTGCACAGCCAGGGCGGTGTACAGTGGAGACCCATGCCAAGAAGCACCCTGCTTGCCTCCAGGGTGTCCTGGGTTTCTTGGATCTCGATGGTTTTGCTGTGGGAAGCGTGACGTTCCCACACCAAAAACCAATCGACGTCCTGGGGTCTCAGGGCTGGGTTTCTTGTGGAAGGCTTCTTGTGGTCGGGCCCCTACAGTATCCTCGCGGATCACCCTGGGCACTCCTGGAAGAGGCACGCTTCGGACGCCCGACCTGGTGATGTTTGGGTGCTGTTCAGACCTCGCCCCACCCTGGGGGGAGCCGTCGACACCCTTCTCGAGAGATCGGCGCTGCCATGATCAGGCGATCGTAAGCATGGATCAAGGGGGCGTAGACTAGCGACAGGGCCACGCCTCCATGGGAAACCGCGGATTGCCGCCGCCGAGCGAGGCGGCGCCGGCCGCACTTTTTGGGGATGGCACCTCCCCCGACCCACGGACTTGGCGGCCGCGCGCCAGGTCCATGGATCGCCGATCCATGACTGCGCCCCCCCGAGGCAACAGTGCCAACGGCGCAGTCTGCCGGGGAGCTGGGAACACGTTGGTCCTCGAGCCTCGAGACCTCGGCGGCTGCGGGCATACCGGGAGGGGTAAAAGCACACAGACGCAACTAATCGGCGATTCCCCCGAAAATATGGGAAGATACGGAAATTGGCGGGGACGACGAAAACCCTGAAATGATGGGGAAATCTTATCTATTTATTTGTGTGTCCCAGGGCCCCTTCCAGCATAGCCGGGCCCGCCTTCGCCCATAGCCTCGAGCTCGCGGGCGTCGCCCGCGCGGAGCAGCGGCTCGCGGGGGTGGCTCGGCGAGAGGCGCTCGCCGCGGCTGCCGCGCCCGATGTGTGGCACTGGCGCTCGAGCAGGTCGAGCTCGACCGCGCAGACCTGAGCTCGGGAACTGGGACGTGTACACTACCAGTGGCGGTTTGTTGTTCAATCCCACGACTTCTTGAGGGTCGGGGACGACGTCGGGGTGGTGTGGCGTATACTTTTCCTCCGTTTTCCAAGGGGAACGACGAAAAGTGTATATACCAGGATCCCGTAAACACCAGGATCCGCGTTCCTGTGCGAATTTCAGCGCAGGGTCGGGAAAAGCGTCGGTGTATAGAGTTCGTTTCCCTATGAACGCCCAAGAAGACGACGCAATGGATTATCTAGGATCTTTCTGAAACAGCCGAGAGTGAGCGCGCTCGCAGGCAGACGCTCGTCGCAGCCCCTTGCACCCGCGTGGCGCGCCCCCAGGTGGCGAGTAAGGGCTTGAGCCCTGCGACGGGAAACCTTCAGTGCAGTTTGCTCGCGCACATACCACTGACCTCTGCAATGTGGTGTTTTGTTTTCCCCGAAGTCGATGGATGAAAAAAACGCCTTCAATCGAGGAGCAACGCCAGGATGAGACCCAGCCCCCGTGCAGAAAGCCGGGTGCGAGCCACGGGAGGGGCACCGCAATGGAAAAAGCGCATGTTACCAGGGAGGACGGACCAGCCATATGTATTCTCGAGAAGTCAGAGCTCAACCACAAACAACGCTCGCCCCGCCGGCAGGAGCCCGGGCGCCTCATCGCGCGCCTGGGGGCCTTGGACCCGGCCCTCCGACTGGCGGCGGTGCGCGCGCTGCCGCTGGCAGTGGAGAAGGGCGACGAGGATCATCGTCTGGCCAAGACATGGGACGGCATGCACAAGTCAGGACGGAGGTATCTTGCCATGTTCGGCCTCATGGGCGCCCTTACCGAGCCCCACGACCGTCAAAAAACGGGCTCGGGTTCTGGCGACCGCGTATAGAAAAAAAACAGGACGCCGCATGTCTGGGCACGTGTCCCCATCCCCATTGTGCAATGGTATCTGAGCCCCTCCAGCTCACCCTCGCAGGGATGGGCCCCGCGAAGCCCGAGGGAGCCGGCACATATCCCCACCTAGGCGGGTGAGCGGGCCAGCGTGGCCAGGGCCACGCGAGTCGAGATAGGAATCGGTCAAATGATGCTCGGTTAACATGGGGCTCCGGCGTCGCATGTTTCACGCCAGGCGATTTTGCCTTGTTCCGGGGCCTGAGGCCCTCACAGATCGATCGGCCCCGAGGCATGCAGCAGAATCACCGGGTCTGGGGCTCCGGGCGTGATGCCCCACGACGTTGCACTGTTTTGCGCGACGTCGGATCGCACGGTTCGGAGATCTCGCGGGCGGGAACCATACCCGTATTCACCGCCTCGCGGGCCGGGCCCCTGGATTGGGTCCCCGTGGATACGTGGCCTGCGTGCCCCGCGCGCAACGCACCTACGCGATCGCGTATCCACGGGGTCGCGCCGTAGAGTCCAGACCGCGAGGGCGTGGATACAAATGGCAGGCTCAGGAAGCCTGAGCGAAAAGCACTTTTGATCTCCTGCAGGGCAACTTGTTTCTTCCGCCGGCTTCCGCCGGCGGAGCCGCCCTCGTTCTGCTTCCGCCGCCCTTCCGCCGCCTTCCGCCGAGGCAGAGACAGCCACTCCTTCGACCCGCGAAGGCGGCTCCCTCCCTGGTACAGCCTCGAGCACGCTCGCCGCACGTGGAGATCCGCGCGGCCTCCTCGGGCCGGCGCCGGGCCCCCCGCCCTGCAGCCCCCTCCACCCGGCGTGCTGGAGCACGTCCGGGGGTGTGGGGGGGGCCGCAGCCCCCATGGGGACCGGCTGTCGGCGCCCCGACGGCCGCGAGGCCGCCCGAGGGCGCCCAGCTGACGCGGGAACGGCGCACACCTGGACCCACGGGTGAGGGGGAGGAGGAGGAGGAGGAGGAGGAGGAGGAGGAGGAGGAGGAGGAGGAGGAGGAGGAGGAGGAGAGGAGGAGGAGGAGGAGGAGGAGGAGGAGGAGGAGGAGGAGAGGAGGAGGAGGAGGAGGAGGAGGAGGAGGAGGAGGAGCTAGGAGGAGCTAGGAGGAGGAGGAGGAGGACATAACCTCACGACGAAATTGCGAGACCATGAAAAATCTCCACCGGATCCCTGAGCTCAATCTTTTGGCTGTGTGATGGCCGAGGTCCGTAACGCGTGGCGTGAAACAACGAGGGTGTCCCAGACCTCGGGCGTCTCGATTTTTTCGAGACGTGGGCTCCCGACTTCTCGACCATCTCCTCGGCCGACTTCTCGACCATCTCCTCGGGACCGGTGTTTCACCCCGAGCCGCTCTTGGAAGGTCCCGAGGCCCGCCGAGGGCCCCGGGGGAGGCCGAGAACGGCGAGAAGCCTCCGCCCCGATGTTTGTCGATACGCCGACTGTCTGGGGCGCCCAGATCTCAGGATACGGTGGGGGCGTTCGTTCAGGGATGTGCCTAGGAGGTTTCAGACCCTGGATGATTCCTTCTCCAACGAGGGCGGTGGTGATACCCATGGTCACTCCACGATTGGAGTTCCGCGGGCTTCCAGACCCTGGATTGCTTATCCAGCGGTTCCATATCCAATGCCTCCTCCTCCTCCCACTCCTCCTCCTCCTCCTCCTCCTCCTCCTCCTCCTCCTCCCCCTCCTCCTCCCCCTCCTCCCCCTCCTCCTCCCCTCCTCGGGTCGCCTACGGCCCTCGGGGAAACCGTCCAACGCCCAGATCTCACCCTGTCGCATCTCGCAGAGGAGGCCATTGCAGCGCTCGTCGCGCGCCTGAGGGACGCGGACGGGCGCGTGCGGCTGTGGGCCTGCCTGGCGCTGCTGCGGGTGTCGGAGCGCGGGCACGCCCGCACGATGCGGGGGAACGTAAGGCTCGAGTTCGCCAGAGCTGTCGCTTGTTTCCCAACCATGTTGTGGTGTTGGCTCCTCCTTTTGAAGAGAGCGCCCCGCATCACCCCTCCTCCTCCCCCTCCTCCCTCCTCCCTCCTCCTCCTCCTCGCCCTCCTCCTCCGTGCGTTCCACCCACCCAGTACAGCTCCACCGAAGGCCTCAGTGCCACCGCCCGCATGCGCCACCGCCCGCATGCATCACCCAGAGCTGTCGCTGTTGTTTTTACGACGGCGGCGACGAAGACGGCGGCCGCGGCCGACGCTGTCTGACGGGCCCGTGCCGAATCTTGATGGTCCAGTTTCTGTTAAATTTTTGCGGCCGGAGTTCACGTCGGAGTTCCAGATTGGGTCTCGTCATTTGTCTGACGGCTCCATCAGGCATACATATAGGACGCTTTTTTTGTGACCAGCATATATACATATATACACACACGTGTGTGTGTGTGAATTTGTGTGTGTGTGTCTGTGTTTGTGTCTGTGTGTGTGTGTCTGTATGGGTATGTGTGTGTGTCTGTGTATGTGTGTCTGCGTGTGTCTGTGTGTGTGTGTCTGTGCGTGTGTGTGAGTGTGTGTGTGTGAGAGAGAGAGGTTGTGTGTGTATATATGTATGTCCTTCTTCCTATATGTTTGCAAGCAGGGAGGGCGGGAAAACCATCCCCCCCAAAAAAAAGTGACCCCCGGGATCCGAGGCGTTGAGGTCCCCTGAACGCCCTTCGAAGATGTCCGCGCCTCCCAGGGCGCCTTGCCCGGCCTTGCCCAGCAGAACCAAAGCGATCAGAGAAGTTGTCAAAGAGGCGCAGGAGAGCCCCAAGACACCGCAAGACGGCCTCAAGACGACCCACGCGGCCCCCAAGACGGCCCAAGAGGGCCCCAGGACGCCTCAAGAGGATTTCAGGAGGGCCCCCGAGAGGAACAAATTGTCCGACTCCCGTCGAAAAAACTTGCATGTTCAGCAGACTCGCTTTCTGTGTCGTAGCAGCCTTCACGACGGCCCAAGAGGCCTCCGAGATCGCCCCAAGACGGCCCAAGAGGCCCCCAAGAGGGCTTCGAGACAGGCCAAGAGGGCCCCAAGACTGCCCCAATACGGCCCAGAAGAAGCCCACGAGCTCCCCGAAGGCTCCCAAGAGAGACCCACAAGGGACTTGGGAGGTACCCAGGAGGGCCCAAGATGACCCCAAGGAGGCTTGAGATTCCCCAAGAAAGCCCCAGCACGGCCCAAGAGGTACCCAAGACGGCCCAAACGAGCTTCAAAAAGGACCCCCAAGAAGGCCCAGAGAGGCGCCCAGGAGGCCTCCCGAGGGTTCCCAGAGCCCTTGAGGCATTCGTGAGGCACCCAAGAGGGTCTCCAACGAGGAACCTCCGCACGAAAATGTAAATCGAGAGCGAGAGCAAAGAAAGAACAGATAAGGGAACTTGAAAGGAAACGGCCAAACTCCAAAGGCCAACGAGGACAACGTCAAGTGCCAACAGATGCGAAGCTTGAGAAGCACCAAGGTGCGTGGCGCGAAGCGCCAACGCAGTCTTGTATGTATATAAAAATACGTATGCAAACAGCGGCTTGGAATTAATGCAAAACCAGTTCTTCTACATACCTAATTCAACAACTGGTTTTGGAATTTCTTCACGAAGGGATTCTCTCCATACGGTGCCTTGCACTTACGGTTTCTCGCTTGCTTCTCATACGGAACTGGGCTTGTCTGGCGGTCCGGTGGCTCCGTGGTCGCCGTCGCCGCCCGTCGCCGCCTCGTCGCCACTCGTCGTTTGGCCTGTCTGGCGGTCTGGCGGTTCCGTGGTCGCCGTCGCCGCCCCGTCACCGCCCGTCGTCGGGGCCTGGGTGCCGGTCTGGCAGCTCCGTGGTCGCCGTCGCTGCCCCGTCGACGCTTCGTCGCCGCCCATCGTCGGGGCCTGGGTGCCGGTCCGGCGGCTCCGTTGTCGCCGTCGCTGCCCCGTCGACGCCTCGTCATCGCCCGTCTTCTGGTCCTGGGTGCTGGTCTGGCGGCTCCGTGGTTGCCGTTGCCACCCCGTCGTCGCCTAGGCTGAACCGCAGTGTTTTTTGTATATTAGGATCTGCCCCCTCCCCCACAGACTTAGCGAGCCCTTCTTTTCTTTTTGCTTCCGTGTATGATTCTGCACACTCGTCAATCCTAAATTTAAATTCGTGCCATCCCACGCAGTCCCCTATCGCCACCCCATCATCCTCTGCAAAAACTACTATGCGCGCGCACTCGTTTATCAAAACACACAGCATTATTTCATCCCTTGCCCCAAAAATTGAACGGAGTGCCTACGCGCGCGTCGTCGCGCGCGCATGCTGGATTGCTTCCAAAACGTAGCCGTAGGCTTCCTAAGGATTTCAACATCGAGGGGCCCGAGCAGATACCAAACAATGGTTTCGAAACAGGAATCTTCATATCAAAAAAAGCCTGCGCTTGCGTTCTTTGCGAATGCTTAAGGAAGCCATGGTTTTTCAACATTTTCATCACATTCCACCAAAAGTGCCACTCGCGCGCGCACGTCGAAATCAATCGAATGCCCTTGCGCGCGTGCTGTCGCAAGATTCCCTTGGAAAAAGCTGGACGAAGTGTGCGAGCGCGTCGTCGCGTGCGCATGCTGGAATCCTCCAAAAGCCTTGGAAACCGAGTGTTCCGAAAACATATAACAACTCATATCTTTGCAGCATCAGTTTTCTCCCAACAAGAGTATGTGCGCGCGCTGTCGCGAATTCTTGTGTCTTCCCGCAATTACATCAAATTAAACCAAACGGGCTTCTCGCGCCGCATGTCAGAATCATTCGAACGCCTTCGCGCGCGTGCTGGGGAGGGGCACGATCCATTTCACAAATAGTACCATGCGGGCCACCCGCGTGCGTCGGCCGCGCGCGCGCATGTCGAACTCGTTCCGTAACCTGCATCACCGGCGCGAGGACACCGTCATCGTCACCGGCGTGATCAGCATCGGCGCCGTCATTGGCCTTGCCGTCGTTATCGTCAGCATCGTCACCATAAGCGCTATACATCGCGTATACCGTTCCCGACGTCGCCATGATACCGTGCCCGCCCAAGTCAACGATTCGCACTGACGTGCCCGCTGGGATGTGCCCAGCGGTCAGCGCCACCGCGGCCGCGTCGGTCGCGCCAAACTAGCTGACCGCTGTGCGCGCGAGCATTCGCGGGCTAGCGCGGCCGCAGGGATGCACCAGCCAACACCAAGCACTTATCGCAATCGCCGCCGATTGGGTTTTGCAAACCAAGTTGCGGGCGTGTGCGCGGGATGATTGCGCGAGCAGTGGAGCCGACATCTCGAAGTCTTTCATTAATTGCACCACATAGGCTGCCCCCACATTGTTCCACGTAGATTGCGCAACCTAGATTGTACGACATATACTGGATCACAAGGCTTGCACCACCTCGGCAGCTCCACATACTGCACAACATGGATTGCTAGAAACACACTGTTTGGGGTCCACGGTGTTTCACATGTTTTACTCCACAAACAACGCTTGCATTCAGGGATTCGTGTTTGTTTTCGAAGGAGTTGTTTTCTGCCGAACGGGGCTCCGTTGTGGGGTCCGCCGCCTTGCGGTCGCCGTCGCCGCCCCGTCGCCGCCTCGCCGCCGCCGCCCCGTTGCACCCGTTCCCCCCCGCCCCCCTTGGTTGCGATCGAGTGCCTTTGCAATCCAGTCGGGTACCATCGATTGGACAAAAGACTCGTCTGCGGCTCCGTTCCTGCCCGCCGCCGCTCCGTTGCACAACCCCCAAGGCATGGCACTCGCAACGCATGACAGTCGCATTGCTTATCAGTCGTTTTGCGTTGCATTGCTGTGCATTGCTTTGCATCGCACTACATTGCTCTGAATTGTACCCCACTGCTTTGCAATGCGTTGCAGTGCTTTGTGTTGTTTTGCATTGCGTTGCACTGCTTTGCATTGCGTTGCGGCGCGGTGCGCTGTCTTGCATTGCCTTGCACCGCATAGATTGCACCACCTAGGTTGCACCACACCTGGTTGCTCCACCTAGATTGCACAGCATAGAGTGCAAGAACTCACTGTTTGAGGTCGACGCGGGCCAACGATCGTCCAGGAACTGCTCTATATTAGCCAGCTCCTGTCCTCCAGAGTCGAGCCGCACGTCTCCCCGATCGATCATCGGCCTGATGGCGTGCCTGGAGGATTCGGACGAGGACGTGCGGCAGACGGCGGCCGGGGCGTCGCAATGTTTTGACAACGGCCGATTTTGCCCGGATGCGGGCCCAAGAAGGGACCCTCGCGGATCGATCCGGCTCGAAAAGTGGCGCGGGAGAATGATGTTGTTTCGTGGTCTCGGATCTCAGGGGAGGGGGAGGCTAAGAATTAGAAGGAGAATAATGACGGGGAGAAAGGGGCGGAGAAAAGGAAGAAGAAGGGGGAGGA
This sequence comes from Prorocentrum cordatum, assembly GCA_963575745.1. Taxonomy (NCBI): domain Eukaryota; class Dinophyceae; order Prorocentrales; family Prorocentraceae; genus Prorocentrum; species Prorocentrum cordatum. The sequence continues at coordinate 30,627 of CAUYUJ010014235.1, read as the reverse complement.
GAAGGAGGAACATTGTGCATCGATAGAAAGGAAAAGGCGGGGGAGGACGAGGATGAGGATGTGGAGGCAAGCCTTCTTGACTTGCCGCTTGCGGTGCTCTCGGACAAGGTCCCCTCCTCCGTTTCCTCATTCCTCCTCCAATGCATCCATGAGCCAGTGGATCCTTTTCCTCCTGTTCCTCATCACCTTAGGGGGTCCCACGCATTCCCCAGCCATCCCTCCCTCCTTCGTCATCCATCCCTTCTTCTCCATCCCTTTTCCTGACTCCTCTTTTCATCTTCCTCATACTGCTCCTTATCCTCTATTATCCTCCCCCCTCCTCATCCTCGTCATCCTTCCCCTCCTCGTCCTCGCCATCCTCCCTTTACATCTCTCCTCGTCATCGCCCACGCTCATATGTGTTGTCCTCCTCCTCCTCCTCTTCCTCATCCTCCTCCTCCTCCTCTTCCTCCTCATCCTCCTCCTCCTCCTTCTCCTCCTCCTCCTCCTCCTCCTCCTCCTCCTCCTCCTCCTCCTCCTCCCCCTCTTTCCCCCTGCCCCCCCCGTTCCCAGGCGGTGGAAGCGCTCTCGCGCGTGGTGGAGCGTGGGGACGGCAACGCGATGCGGGCGCTCCTGGCGCGCACCAGGCACGAGCAGGCTGGTCCGACGACGCCGTCGTTCTCAGACCCCCTCGGGTCATGAACAAATGTCACCATTGGAGTTGTTGTTGTTGTTGCTGTTGTTGTTGTTGTTGTTGTTGATGTTGTTGTTGTTGTTGTTGTTGTTGTTGGTGTTGGTGTTGGTGTTGGTGTTGTTGTTGTTGTTGTTGTTGCTGCTGTTTTCGGCCCGTGGGGGCCCTCGCCGGGCTCCGGGTATCAAACAACGTCCCTGGGAATGGGTCGAGACCCCTTGGAGTCCACGTTGTGACAAAACAAAACAAACATGACGTCGGGGGTATGGGTCCATCGTGGATGCTCGTCGTCGGCAGCCTTCGGCGTCGTTGAATTCGAATTGTTCAGAGAATCGGAGGTTCGGGGTCCCCTGCCCCCTGCCCGGGAAATCTGTTTCGGTCTCGTGTTCGTGTCGCGCGTGCGGATGAGGCGAAGCTGCGTGGCCGCGCGAGTGGAATGACCCCGCCGCCGCTAAAGGTCGATTCGGATGCAGTGGGCCGCCCCTCCGCCCCGGTAGGGCGCGCGGTGGCTCGGGGTGTCCCGCCGTGGTGTCCTGTGGTGTCCCGTTGGTGTTCGGTTGGTGTCCTGTCGGTGGTCCGTCGGCGGTGGGCGGGCGGTGGCCGGGGGTGTCCCGCCTTGGACTACGGGAGATCGATGATGAGATCGTTAGAACGGGGTGAATCGTGAGATTGGTGAGATCGCTAGAACAGTGCGATCGCTAGGAAGTGAGATCGTGGGATGGAGAATCAGATCGCTAGAAAATGAGATCGACAGCGAGGTTGATTGCGACATTGGCTGTGGGATCGATCGAGGGACCGATAGTGAGATCGAAAGCGAGATCTATGGTGAGGTCTGTAGTGAGGTCGGTAGTGAAATCTTTACTTAGGTATGTCGAGTGTGATCCATCCTGTAAGAAAGACCGTGGGATCGACCGAGTGAGATCGAAAGCGTGGACGATAGTGACATTACATCGCGACGCAACATCGTCATCACGCGTCGTCGCTAACTCGAGGGCGCATCACCCGCATCGTCATCATCACACCCATCGCGCATGGATCAGCACTTCGTTTTTTTCCCCCTACACGGCCCAAGAGGCTCCTGTGACGGCCCCAAGAGGGTCCCAAGACGGCCCCAAGATGGCCAAGGTAGCCTCCAAGACGGCCCTGGAGCGCCACCAGACTGCTCCCAGACGGCACAGCGAGGCGTCCAAGATGGTTTCCGAGAGGCCAGGGATGTTTTAAGATAACACAAAAAGCTTCCAAGAAGCCCCGAACAGGCTCAAAGACCCCCTCAAGAGGCCTCCTCCTACGACGGCCCCAAGAGGGCCCCACGACAGCCCCAGTGGCCTCCAAGCGAGCCCGAGCACCATCTGGAGCGCCCCAGGTCGGCGGCACTGGCCAGACGCCTTTACAATACAATGGTTACTGGATGGTGGGACGAACAAGAGTTATTCTTTAGAAATGAATCCCACCCCCCAGGAGCTGGGCGTAGGTGGTCTAGAGAGTTTTCTCTTCCAGCCCCCTTGTTCCCCTTCGGGGAGGGGTTTATCATTCTTCCTTACGCGAGCGGGTAGGAGCGAACAGTCTGAAAATGGATCCGGGTGTAATCGAATCCTCATAGAGCTGGATCCAGTTCCGATCGAATTTTCGCAAGGCTGGATCCAGCCCGAAAAGCATCTTATCGAAATTGGATCCACATCTCATAGAAAGCTCATAGAGCTGGATCCAGCTCGAATAGAGCCCGAATAGAGTTGGACCCTGCTCGAGTACAGTCTTAGTAGAGCTGGATCCAGCTCTAACAGCATCTCAGTAGACTGGGTCCAGTTCTAATCGAGTGCTAATAGAGCTGGATCCAGTCCCAATAGAACCCCAGTAGAGTTGAATCCTTTCTCCGTAGAAAGTCCCGTCGAGCCATGGCATTATGGAGGCTACTGGTGGTGTCGTACTGAAATCCAACAGGAACCCATACAGCTGACACAACAAGCTGCATTTTGTTTGGTTGATGCTGAAGGGTTGCGTCGCGTTGCGTTTTGCGGGGTGGGTGGCGGTATGGGGCCCCAGTCCGGTTAGTCACCTTATTCGACTACCCGTGAACAGGGGCCCAACAGCACCGGAGGTGGATGGGCCCCCAGTCCGGGCCTGGGGCCCCGTGATCTCCCCGCCCCCCCCCCAGCGCAAAGCAGCGGAATTCAGGGTCACATGAAGGTTCTTGTGCGGTTCTACCGGAATTTCGTATGGGTCCAACAGAGGCCCCTTAGGGCTCCTATGTGGTGCCATCGGGCTCCCATGGGCTCCGACAGGGTTTTGTAGGAGTCCCATAGGGGCCCATGCCGACTCCGATGGTGCTCCTGTAAGGATCCTACAGAGTTCCACTGGGACCCGACAGAGATCCCAGAGGGATATTGTAGAGTACCACGGGGGTTCTGCAGGGTTTTGTTGGGATCCTGTAGGGACCCTATGGTTTTTTTTCTGGGATCCAGGGCAGTTTGGCATATGGTTTAGAAGGCGCAGGACAAGTCCGCGGCGCTTTGGACCTTGGCCGATCATGCGTGAGGGAAGTCCAGGGTGCATTTGACTTTGGCCTAGCAGGCGCGGGGGAAAGAACAGGGCGGTCTGGACTTTGGTTTAGGAGCGTTACGTGGGGACCCCGTGAAGTGGGGAACGGAGTGGATTCTTTGGGATGGGGGGGGTCATTGGGGCTGGTGGGATTTGTGGGATCTGCAACGCCTGTGGCGCCTGCGGGTCCTGTGGGTCCTGAGGGATCTCTGGGCTTTGGGCGGAGCTCCCAATGGGGGCACGATCCTCGTGAGGTGTGTGCCGACATGAACGCGGGCGCCATGCGATCGCAACCGTTGGGGCTTTCGGGGGAACTCTTGATGGGGCCACGATCCTCGTGAGTGGTGCGCCGAAAATGGCGCAGCCGCTGGAGCTCCCAATGGTGCCACGATCTTCGTGAAGGGTGCGACGAAAATTGTGCAGCCGCTGGGCCCCTTCGGATTTGTTTTGGATCCTGTACAGGCCGTAACGGTTCTGTACAGGACTCTCAACAGGGCGCATCGGATCTTTATAGGGGCCCTTACAGGCCGTATCGGCCCTGTGGCAGATCCAAACCAGGCCGCGCATCGGATCTGTATCGGATCCAACACAGGCCGTGTCGAATGTGTATAGGACCCCCCACAGGCCGCAGTGGATTTGTAAAGGACCCTCCACAGGCCGTACCGGATCTGTAGAGAATCCGATATTGGCCGTACCGGGTCTTATACAGGTCGTATCGGAGTGTTTTAGGCTCCACTACACGCCGCGTCGGATGTGTAGAGTGTCCTAAGCAGGCCGCATCCGTTCTGTATTGGATCCTATACAGGCCGTATCGGCCCTGTATAGGATATCCGACAGGCCGTGTAGGATTTGTATGGGATCCGATACAGGCCGCATCGGATCTGTCCAGAATCTTCAACACACCGCATCGGCTCTGTATCGGATCCGCGACAGTCCGTGTAGGATCTGTAGAGGCTCCGATTTAGGCCGCATCCGGTTTGTATAGGATCCTCCATCGGCCGCATCGGATTTGTATACGACCCTCCGCAGGCCGTATCGGATCTGTATAGCATCCGCTACAGGCCGTATCGGATATGTAAAAGATCTTGCATCGGTTCTATCGGATCTGTATAGGACACTCTACAGGCCGCATCGGCTTTGTATAGGATTCGACCGAGGCCGCATCGGATTTGTATAGGCTCCGATTCAGGCAGTACCGGATATGTACAGGTTCCCATACAAGCCGTATCGGATCTGTTTAGGATCCTGTGCACACCTTACCGGTTCTGGATTCAGTCGTGATAGGATTCGATTAGAGATGGAAGCACTTATGGCAGGATTATGATAGAGCTGGATCTAGCTCTTCTACGATTCTGTCAGAGATGGATCCAACCTTGATAGAACGTCTGTTTAGTGCCCTACGATTACGGAGAATGTTGAAACTGCTCTACGAAGATCCAGCAGAAATCCATAGAACGGACACAAAGGTTAGCATATTTTTGTTTGAAAGCTGGAGACTTGCGTTTCGTTGCGTTTCGCGGGGGGGAAAGGGGGGGACGGGGCCGCAGTCCGGGTGCTCATCCTATAAGACAACACGTGTACAGGGGGCCTACAGCACCGGACGTGGTTGAGGCCCCAGTCCTGGTGTTATCTTTGTTGTTGGTGATGGTGGTGTTGGTGTTGCTGTTGGTGGTGGTCTTGCTGTTGTTGGTGTTGGTGTTGTTCTTGTTGTTGCTGTTGTTGTTACATTCTCGCTGTTGAGGGACAATTATTGCTGATCCCCCACCAGTGCACAATTGTGTTTGTTCAACAAAGTGCCCCCCCCCCCCCCAGGCTCGCACCCTGGCTTCGATCCTGCTCAAACTGCGTTGTTGGGCCCCGAACTACAGCAACAACGACGACGGCTCCTGCGTGATACTTCTACACAATTGTTTCCAGCATCGCACTCTCGCGCGGAACTTCCACACAGAGTATGCACGAATCGCGCTCTCGCGTGAGACTCCCCCGAAATGTATTAAGACGCTGGGCCGTCGACGTTCAGGAATCACGCTGTCGCTTTAGCTTCTTTGCGATTAACTTGGGAATCGCGCTATCACTTAAGACTTCCTCGCGATTCATGCAGGATTCACGCTTCAGCATCCCTCCGTAGCCACTTGGCTCAAGCCATGCTGGTTCGAGCCCGCGAGGCCGACAATTTGACCTGATGCGTGATATCCAGGTGCGGCCGCCGGGTGCTCCCTCCGCCGGGGCTGGCCTGAAGACGAGGCACGCGCTGGAACAGATTCGAGCACTTAATCAGCTCCGCTCCCAAGCCAGGATGGTTCACTACGAGTCGGTCATCAAAGCATGCGCCACGGGCGGGCAGTGGCAGCTGACCCTCGCAGTCCTGAGCGAGATGGTAGGGGCGAGGGTGAAGCCCAGCATCGTGACCTTCAAGCATACC
>CAUYUJ010014235.1:2500-17500 GCA_963575745.1 Prorocentrum cordatum | reverse complement strand
GGCGGTTTGGGGGGGCTGTCTGCGGACCATCTTCGGCTGCCTGGGGGCCTCTTGGAGGCCTCTTGGGGGCCTGTGGGGGGCCCCTTGGAGCATTCTGGATGCTTTGGGAGGCCTTCTTGGGGTCTCCTAGGGCTCTCTTTGGGGAGGAAGGCTGGGAATGTCAGGTCGGGAGCAGTCCTGGGGCCTTCTTGGGCTGTCTTCGGGGCCTCTAGGTCACTCCTGAACCCCACTTGAGCCGTGTTGGGGCCCTCTTGGAACTCTCTTTGGCCGTTTGGTGCGATCTTGGGGCCCTCTGGGACGCTCTTTGGCCGTCTTGGCGCGAGCTTGGAGGCCTCTGGGCGAATACTATAAAATTGTACGTTTTCAGAAGGGAATGGGGCCATTTTTGCTTCTGCGGGCCCTCTTCCTCTTGCCTCTTGGGCCGTCTTGGGCGGTTTGGGGGGCAGTCTGCGGACCATCTTCGGCTGCCTGGGGGCCTCTTGGAGGCCTCTTGGGGGCCTATGGGGGGCCTCTTGGGGCATTCTGGATGCTTTGGGGGGCCTTCTTGGGGTCTCCTAGGGCTCTCTTTGGGGAGGAAGGCTGGAAATGTCAGGTCGGGTACCCCTGTGAGCCCTTTCTGGGAGCGGTCCTGGAGCCTTCTTGGGCTGTCTTTGGGGCCTCTAGGTCACTCCTGAACCCCACTTGAGCCGTCTTGGGGCCCTCTTTTGGCAGTTTCTACCGGGTTTCCGCGTCCTGGGCCCCGGAGGCCGCCGCTTCCGACCCCCCGTGGGAGGACGGGGCGGCCGGGGAGGTCCAAAATAGTCCAGGAGGGCCTCCAGAGGCCCCCAAGACGGCCCAAGCGGGCCCCGAGTCGCCGAGAGACCGCTCCAGGACGCCCAAGGTAGGCCCAAGACGGCCCGAGAGGCCCCCCAAGGCACTCCACGACGCTTCAAGACGCCTCTCCACAGCGCTTCAAGAGTCCGAAACCGTGAATTTTACGAAGGTTTTCGAACGATTTTGGCCTTCCAGCCTTTTCGGCTGTCCGTCGTTCCAAGACGGCTCAATAGGCCCCCAAGAGCGCCCCAAGACGGCCCAAGAGGGCCCCAAGACGGTCCCAGAGTCGCCCAAGACAGCCCAACAGAGCCCCAAGACAGCCCAAGATGCGCCCAAGAGGGGGACCACGACTCCAAAATTCGACCCTCCCGCGTGAAGAATGCCCCAGGAGGCCCCAAGGAGCCCCCAAGAGGCCCCAGGAGGCCCCCAAGAGGCACCCAGGAGGCCCAAACGAGGCCTAAAGAGGCCACAAAACAGCCCCGAGGAGGCCCCACAACGGTCCCAAAACCGCTACCGAGAAGCTGCGAAGTTGCCTTCACGACGTCCCCGACAGGCCAACCACGAGATCCAAACCAACACCCATGAGGCCTCTGACCCACCACCCAGGGCACTGTGGCGGGAGCAGTGACAGCACTTGTGCACAGCATGTTCCGGCGGGAGCCTTCCGGAACACGCTGCAGGAGGAGGAGGAGGAGGAGATCAGGAGGAGAGAGAGCTGGAGTGGGAGGAGGAGGAGGGGGACGAGGAGGAGGAAGAGGCCTCCAAGACAGCTCCAAGATAGCCGAAGAGGCTTCCAAGAGGGCCCTGGGCGGCCCACGAGGGCCCCAAGGCGGTGCCTGAGGCGCCCAAGAAGGCCCGAGAGGGCCCCAAGACGGCCCCAAGAGAGGCCCAAGAAGGGAAACACGAACTGAGAATCCGAGCTTTCTACCCCGAGAGGTTCTCGGGAAGTCCCAAGAGGCCCCCAATCGGATCCAAGAGGCCCCCAAGACGCTCCCAAGAGGGCCGACGAGGTTCCAAGAGATCTCCCAAGGTGGCCCCAAGAGGCACAACTCATTGTTTTACGATTGGACTTTGACGGGTTCTAATTTTTTCTGCCTTTTGGCAGCCCGATGCTCCAAGACGGCCCAAGAGGCTTCCAATACCGCTCCAATATAGAGGAAGAGGCCTCCAAGAAGGCCCCAAAACGGCCCGGGAGGGCCCCAAAACAGTGCTTGAGGCGCCCAAGACGGCCCGAGAGGGCCCCAAGAGCCCCAAGAGAGGCCCAAGAAGGGGAACGCGACCCAACAGCAGAGCGTTCCCCCCAAAAGGCCCACAGGAGGCCGCAAGAGGACCCCAAAAGCTTCCCGAGGGCCCGAAAGGCCCTTAGGAGACGTCCAAGAGGTTAAAATAGCCCAATAGTGCCCTCGATGCGTCAAAACTGCTTCCAGGAGGCCCCCGGGAGGCTTCCGGATTGCCTCAATCTGGCCGCAGGTGGCCTCAAGTCGGGCCTCCACGCAGCCAAGACGGCCAATGACGGCTTCAGATTGCAGAACCGATGCCCCCAAGGGACCCTCAGACGCCCCCCCAAGAGGCACCCAAGAGGTGCCTCCAACAGCCAGTTGACGAAGCATGCGGAACACCCCAGAAGCTCCTGAGATGCCGTCGCGCGCCTGTGCTTGATAACGTTGTCCAAGATCGTCCAGCGCCCCCCCAGCCTGGGCTAGAACCTGAGCGCGCGCGAAGCGCGCGCGATGGTTCTAGTGTGTGTGTGTGTGTGTGTGTATATATATACACACCTATGATGGCTTTCGGCCCATCCCGCCACCGTGCCTGGGTTTTGGGTCATAGGCCTTTAGGTTGTTCGTTGGGACGTTTGCCTCTTGGGGTCCTCTTGGGAGGCCTCTTGGGGGCCTTTTGGGGACCTCATGGGGCCTCCTGGGGACCTCTTGAGGGCCTCTTGGGGCCTCCTGGGGGCTTCTTGGAGCCGCGGGCTCGAAATGTCCGTTGGGGAACCCTCCTGGGCCGTTTTGGAAGCCTTTTGCAGCGTCTGGGGGCCTTCTTGGGCTGTCCTGGGGCCGTCGTGGGGGCCTCTTGGGGTGTCTTGGGGCGATATTGGGAGCCTCTGGGGCCGTCTTGGAGCATCGGGAAGTCGGAAACGGCAGTATCCCCCAAACCGTCAGAGACCAATGGAAAAAGCTGTGATTGTTGCCTCTTGGGGCCTTTTTAGGAGGCCTCTTGGGGCGTCTTGGAGGCCTCTTGGGCCGTCTGGGGGCCATCTTGGGCCGTCTAGAGGCGCTCCTTGACCGTCTTGGGCGATCAGTGGGGAGCCCCGCGAAAGTCAGCGGGTCGTTTGAAGTGTTGCAGCCGTCCCGGAAGTCCTGCGGAGCACACTGGCGGCGCCAAGAGCGCCCGGGAAATTGGTGGTCTGGGCCCTGAAGAAACTTGAATGATGGCTGCAGCAGCGGCAGCAGGACAGCTGTGAGCACAGTCCTAGCTGCAGCAGCAGCACAGCTGTGAGCCTTGGGCGCTCCAGTTCGTGTCAAAGGCACGGTGGCGGATATGTACAGACATAAACATCGATGGATATAATATCGGCGTACGATTTCCAACCCAAATAATGCTTACACGTTGGGGTTGTTAGTTGTGGTTCTAAGGAATTGGATGGGTGTCCCGAGGATTCGCACGCCACGTTCCAGCATGCTGCCGCCTCGTTACCGCCCGTTGCCGCCTGTGGGGGTGTCCGAGGATTCGCCGCGTTCTGGCCCGTTGCTGCCCGTTGCGACCTGCGAGGGTGTCCCAAGGATTCGCCACGTTCTGGCCCGTTGCCGGCCGATGCCGCCTATGGGAGGTGTGATTCGCCCCCGTGCGCCAACACGAAAGTGTATCCTCCTCTGCTGCCTGACGTCTGTAGCCATTTGGGCCCAGGCGCTCGGCCGATTCGAACAACGGTTGGGCGGTGAAGCTGGCTCTCGGGCCTGCGCCCTCGGCGCCGCGCCGCGGCGGATCCAAGGAGAGCGCCGCCCTGGCGCCAGCGATGTCGGGGCCCGCCTCGTCCCCGCGCTCGCGCAGGAAGGCAGCAGAAGGCGAATGTCAGCACCGACGGGGCCCCGCACGACCCTTCGGGACGGGGGCGCGACGGAGGAATCCTAGTTACTCTCTCTCGCACGTGCGCGGTGGGGTAAGACCGAAGGTGTATGGACCGCCGACGTTCGCCGCGTCCTGTGAGGCCCCTCGCTGCTCGGAGAACCGCTGCGGGAGGGTAAGCAGTGCCATCGGCTACGCCTCTGGGATCAGCGCCTGCACCGCGGGACGGCCGCGCCGTGGCGGCAGGCTTTGACGTTATTCAGCGAGCTGCGGGGAGAAGGGCGTGGATACCAGCCTCAGCAGCTACAGCGCCAGGATCAGCGCCTGCGGGGTGAGAAGGGTGAGCCGACGCAGCAGGCTCCAGCCGGCTCCAGCAGCGCCTGCGCCAAAGAACGAGCGAGCCGCGGCGGCAGGCCTTGGCACTGCTCAGCAAGCGGTGGTGGGAAGAAACTGGAGGCAGCCTCAACAGCTACAGCGCCGGGATCAGCGCCAGCGGTGCGAAAAGGATGGGCCGTCGCAGCATGCCCCAGCACTGCTCAGCGAATGGCGGCAGGGGGGAGCTGGAAGCCAGCATCATCGGCTACGACGCTGGGGCCAGCGTCTGCGTCGCGAGGCGGGCGAGCCGCAGCAGCAGGCTCCAGCGCTGATCTGCGAGCCATGGCGAGAAGAATTTGACGTCTGGCCCCATTAGCTACAACGCCGGGTCAGCGCCCGCGGAGCGAGAAGGGTGAGCCGTCGCAGCAGGCTCCTGCATTGTCCAGAGAGTTGCGGCAAGAGGGTGCTAGGGACCAACGTCATCGGCTACAACGCCGGGGTCAGCGCCCGCGCCGCGGGGTGGCGGAGCCGCAGCGGCAGGCTCTGACGCTGCGCAGCAAGCGGTGGCGAGGAGAAGCTGGACACCAACCCTAACAGCTACAGCATAGCTGCGACATGTAATAACAGCCCAGGGGCCATTCACTACAGGTTCGCCTCCAGGGCTGTTCATCCGACGTTTGCCTCCAGTGGATCAGCGGACGTTCTTGTCGCGCGGCAGGTCGAGGTTGGGCCCTCGCAGCAGGCCTGAGCACTGCCAGCGTCATCGGCTGCAACACTGGGACCAGCGCCAGCGCCGCGAGGCAGGCGAGCCGGGGCAATAGGTTTTGGCGGCGTTCAGCGAGCCGCGGAGAGAAGAAAATGCACACCAGCTTCAACTTCCACAGCACCAGGATCAGGGCACGCGTTGCGAGAGGAGTGAGCCGTCGCAGCAGGCCCCTGCACTGCCCGGCGAATTGCGGCAAGAGGGTGCTCGGGACCAACGTCATCGGCTACAGAACTGGGAGCAGCGCCTGCGCCGCGAGGCGGCCCATTCGGAAAGCCACAGCTCGTCGCGGAGCCCCGCGAAAGGCGCCAGCAGCGCCGCGTTGACGAACGCGCGAGAGAGCAGCAGCCCGACCCGGACGTCCACGAGCGGGGCGAGCACAGCCTCGGGCACCGCGTCGCTGGGGGGTCGAAGATTGCCATCTGTTTTGGCCCGGCGCGAAAAGTTAAGGTGGAGAGAAAAAGCTGTTGCTTCCCTTCACGGTGCGAATTTGGAATTATACGCGGATCGTTTGGAAGGCGGGCGGCGGCCTCTGTCGGCCGGGCCACATGCCCCCAAGGCGGTGCCAATCGCGAAAAATCACCCCCGTTTGCTGCCATCCTCTGGGCGCCAGAAGCTGCTAGATATAATGCTGCAACACGCGTCTGAGGATGAGCTGGCCGGCGGCAACTTGGCCCCTGCGCGCCGTCGCCGCATCCACGCGGCATAAGACGCAAACGCGCGCAGAAACCCCGCGCACTCACCAACCTGCATGGATGAGTCTGACAGTGGCATCGCCAAGCGCCAAGCTAAAGCAACGCATTCCACGTGGCCCCCGAAGAATTGGCACGGGGAAATTTTGCGAGCCCGGGCTGAACAGCGCCCGGGCACGATCCGCATGCGCCGCCCTTTCCCACGAGCGCTCGCGCCAATTCGCCAGCGCGCAGCGCTCGAGGCACGGGCCGCTCGCGCGACGCATGAGGCATGGCATTGCCGGCGCTTTGTGTTTCCATATTCACATCGCGCAAATAGGCCCGATGAAATTCAGCTCCAATTAAAATCTGGGCCAGCAAGGCGCGGCGCCACCGCGGGCCATGGGGCGCCGGTCTTGCCAGGCTTGTCTTGAGCACGGGGGTCGCGGGCGTCGGGTCTAGGGTCTGGGGTCGGGGCCGCGCGTCGGTCACCGCGACTCCGTCGGGCCCGCCCCTGGCCCGCTCGCCGCGGCGCCCGTCGCGGGCAAGCCTCGCGGGGCATGGAAGTAGTTATATCGCGGATGCCCAAGCGGCTGGGCGCGGCGCAAGCGCCGCGGCAAGTCGCGGGGGGGCGTCGAACTGGCAGTCATCATGGACGGCGAACGGCCGCCAAAGTGCGCGCCGCAGGCCTGGCGCTGTCACCGGCCCAGGCGGCTGCTTCGGAGGGGGGGCGCGGGGGCCCGCCCTTGCAGGGCCGCCGCAGCCAGGGCCTTGCAGGCCGAAACCCAGCTGCCCATTGCCTTTTGCGACAAGTTTGTTGGCAAGTTGGCGGCCGACAGCCACCCGGCGGAGCTGCAATCTGCATCCCCGCAGCAAGAGGCCCCCGCTCAAAGGATGGCTAACGACGTGAAGCATCACGTTGGCCGCCTGCGCATTCAAAAGCTGGCGGCGCGCCGCGAGCACCCGCAGCGCTGGCTGGGCCAGCAGGCGATTCAAATCAGAGAGGTTCTTCGCCGGATCGATATGAGGATTGCCGCGCCGCTGTCCAGGAAGTCCACTCGAAGGTGGCCTGCCCCCTCCAGCTTGCGCAGTCAGCCAGCATGATCAATGCGCCAGCTATCATGGATGGAAGCGTTCAGCTCCGCGATGGCCCGAAGGAGATGTTCGGGCGCGCCGAGTACGCGGACCTCGCGCGCGAGGACAAGAGCACGGCTCCAAAGCGAGTCTTGAAGCTTCGGCAGTCATTGCGCGAGGCGACGTAGTCGACGCTCGGCTGGGTCGAGCAACAGGCGGAGCAGCTCCGCGCGGAACAAGACACACAGAAGAAGCGCCTGGCACGCGAAGAAGCGGCGAGGAAACGATGGCCAGTCAATCGCAGAATCCGAAGTCGGCTGTAGAATTTCTACAGGATCTCAATCACAGTCGCCGCCCGCACGAGTAAATCCAGACGCCAGGCGCCAGGGCGCCCACCACGCGGCAAAGGAGCTTGCAAGAGCAGCTATGGGGTGAGACGCCGAGGTCGCCAACTCGTTTGCGAAAGGAGCAGGCTGGGGGGGGCTGCGCCTCCGACGATCGTGGACGCGGGCGAATCCCGACAACGGTTCGGTTCGCGCACGCCTTCCGAGCCTTGGCCCAGGGAGCGCGGAGACGGCTCGACGGACGAAACCTGGCGCAGGTCTCGAGGTGGCGAGCGGCTACCTCAAGGGACCTCGCCGCGGGGCTCTGGCGGGTCGAGTCGCTGGAGGGCCAGGAGCGAGTTCCACGTCTGCGTCAGTTACTTCCACGAAAGGATGCGCTACCAGGGGTAGGTTGGACATTTGAGGCGCCCGTGTCATTGCCCCATGGAGTCGCGCTCGGGGCACGCGCGGCCTCCCCCTCCCCCTCCCGCTGGCGCCCGACGCGGCCGTGAAGAAATATTAAAGCAGAAGAACATATGCGGTCAATGCAGACAGGACCTCACGCGCGCGGGCGCATCCTCGACATTTTCGCCGCGCGGCCCGCGCCGAAGGCGTCGTCTCCAGCGTCGGGTCAATCGAGGGCGACTCTGCATGTCTGCGTGGATTGCAGGTTGCCACCATCAGCGGACCGAGTTGGAGCGCGGGGGAAGCGTCGTTGAACCCATTTCTTCTTGCAGGCGTGAGTGTCATTCAGGACCACCGCCACCCAGCGCAATGCATGGGGATGCTGTTGAGAAGATGCGGAAAACAGGATGGAACGTTCATGGAGGCCCGGCAGCCAAGACCATCGCGGGTAGGTTTTCAGCGAGAGGCTTGATCATGGCGAAGCAGCGCTTGACTTGTCTAGAGGTAGACTGGCGCGAAGTCAACTTCGCCTCGGAGACGTCGCTCGTCGCGCACCGACCACCTGCCGCCCGCGCGCGCGGGGCATGCGCGGGGAGGTTTCGCCCCCGGGAACGGCGGGCTCATCGAGACCACGGGGGCAAACAAGTCCACTTGTCAGCCGCCCCCCGCATCGTTGGAAGCGCCCCCAACAGGAGCCCTGCGCAGCTGAACGAGGGAACCCCGTTGCACGCGCAGGGCGGTCTTACCAGAGCTGACGGAGACAAGCCACACTGCTCGCTGGATGATCGTGCGTCCGCGATCATCTAGTTCTGGGTTCAGATGAACTAATATACTTGCTACGGTTCAGGTGCCCACGAACACCCATGTCTCGCCGCGCCCACTGGCCGCGCTCGCGTTGTCGAGGGGGTAGGTCGGGCCACGGTGGACGTTCAGGCTGTGCCGGGATGCGCCGCCCACCCCGGCCATGGGCCCAGTCATGGAACCGCCGGGCATAGTGGACTCACTGGCACCGTTGGAAGCGTTTCTCAATCAGAGTATCATACCTGGAGACAAGTTCCCACTTTCGGGCCAGCCACGCGACCAGGCGTTGTCCGCCATGATCGCGCCGCACAATACTTGCAACGAGGCGTGGGGGAGGGAAACCTGCGCGGCCGCTGGCTGAGCTGGCCCAGGCCCCCCAGCAGGTAGCCCGCTGAATAAACTGCTCCGCGCGAGCCCATGCCCCCGCGCGGGTAGAGCAGAGACTGCAGCAAGTGCGGTCCTTCTTTTTCACAGCGCCCAGAGCTTCTAGCCACGCTGACCTCGTGGAACTAAGTCACGGTACAGTTGTGTTGGTTGGAGCTCAGTGGCGAACTTTTGTGGTGAGTTTGGGAAGAGGAGTCAGCGCGTGGCGCCCTGGTCTGTTTCTAGTCGCCAGCCCAGTCCAGTCGCCAGTACAAAACACGCCCAAGCTCCTCGAGCAGGTACTCGACATTGCCCAGTTTACGCGCGATCACTTGCTTCCGTTACATTCAGAAGCTCGCAGGCGCCAACGGCATGAATGGCGCCGAGAAGCCGCGGAAAAAGGAGCGCTTTCAGCACGCAGTGTTCTCCACTGGTCGCCGCGCCTGTCGAAGCGTGATCATAGGCCGGCCCCCCAAGGGCGGACCGCTCCTCGCTCGCCACCCTGGCGCAGACTGCAGCGCAAAATTGGTCGGAGATCCGGCGAGCCGAACTCCTGGCGCCCCCGCCAGAAGTTTCGCTTTTGCCCGCGTCATCTCGGGAGGTTGCCGAGGCCATCGCCCCCCGCCACAACCGTCGCAGATTGGGCGATCATACGCGCGAGCCAGACGGCTGGCACCCTCGGAACTTCCCATTCCTCTCGGACTCATCTTTCGAGGTGCTTGCTAGACTGCTTCTCCTCGTGGATCCGACCATGGCTGCTCCGGGTGCCGCGCAAAGACTCTCGGTCTCGCATGCGCCCAGGCCCAGAGGAGGCATCGGGGCCGCTGGTTCCAGACCCCTCGGCTTGCAGGCTGAAAAACAAGCGCGTCGAGTGATCGCGGGAGCGGGGGCTTCGGGTTGGGGGGGGCGGCCGTCTACTCGCGCGCCCGGAATCGCAGCCCGTGGGGCGCTGTCTGGCGCCAAGCTGTCCTTGCTGAGTCGGCTCGTATCGGCAAGATCCACTACGCAGGAGAGGCGTGGGATCTGCGGCAGTTCGACGCGCCTGTGCCCCAACGGCTCCTCCCTCATAATGTTTCAGAAAGTAAGTATCATGTTGCTAACCTTGCGCGGTCCATCTCTAGCTTGCCTCGGTCATGCATGCATCCCTATGCTAGGCGTCGTTCCTTCGAGAGGGACTGTCGCGGGGCCGACCCCTGCCACTTGCGAGACCACGCTCGCCCTCAGGCCAGTGATTGAACAAATGCTCTTGAGCTGCCCGGCCACGCCACGGGCTGTTTGCGTTGCGATAACTCACCGCACGCGGGGGGCCCGGTCTCGTCGAGCTTGCCGAGGAGCCACCCAGTCACTTGAGTGCTGCTGGGCATAAGCTGGCGTTGCACCCGCAAGCAGGCCACAAGCGCCGCGTGGTCGCGTCTTCAAGTCAAGCGTTGGAACTAGCTTACGCTCAGGCAGCAGTCGGTAGTGTAGGTGGCCCTATGGCGCACTCGGCTGCCAATTTATGGGTTGATTTTATTTCGGGACACCGCCGAGCTCACCCTGAAGCCGACAGGGTTCGCGTTATGCGCCGGCGCACACTGGGCAATTCAGGCAGGTCGTTCAGAGGAAATCCATGAGCTCGAGCGAGGAGCTAAGGCAGGCAGTTCAGAGGAAAGCCAGGGCTAAAGCGAGTCTCCTGGGCAGTGTGATCCCCATCGTGACCTACGTAAATGGCGCTGCTGCGTTCAGCCCGAGTCAGATCAGCCGCCCACGACAAGCTGCCGCGTCTTCTAGTCGAGTCGCCACGCGCGGCTCCGATGCAGAGCTGTCGCGGGGCCCGTCGAAAATTCGAGACCCACATGCGATTGCAGGCGCGACTTTGGGGCGATATGCGTCAGAATGGAGGGCGGCCGCTGTTCCCAGAGACAGGATTTTCAACCGGCGCGCGGCGACTGCTGCGAGCTTTCCCAATTCAGTAAGGCGTTTTCTGATTGCTCAGTCTGCTGCGCCTCCCGCCCGCCCGTCGCATCGAGAGCGGTTGAAGCGCGGCAGGGGTCCACTGTCTGACATGCTTCTCTAGGCCCGCGAAGGAGGATTCACTTTTGGGGGCCCGTCCGTCGCCGCGGAATCGAAGGGCGCGGAGATCGACCCAAATCTTGTTTCGCCAACTTACGTGGCCAAGAGGTTTGTCTCGCAACCCAAAAGCACAAGGACCCAGGAATACGTGGCCAGAACGACCACCCGCCTGGCAGGAGAGGGGGCTGAAGCCCTCGACGCCTGAGGACTGCGGTCGGACGCGGCTGCAAAGCTTGTCTTCGTCTCAAGAATGCGCGCGAGTTACTGTTCAAAGCAGGCCTTGGGAGGAGCCACGCCCACGGCAGAAGCTCTGCTATATCTGGAGTGCAGCCCCAGACTGGACTGCGCGCGATGCCCTGAGTCAGACACTGCAATCGAGTCTGGGAGCGCCGGAATGAAGAACAAAAGCGAGGCGAAGTTTCCCGCCCAGCCTTCTTGAGGACGCCAAGAGTGCAGGGTCATCTAGCTACCTTTGCACGCGCGCTTAGCTCCCGCGATTGGCAGTCCCAGGCTCAGTTGGAGACTGGGGTCTCAAGTGCACAGACGGGAGTTTGACTGAATACCGACACTTCGAGGTCTCGAAGGGCGCGGTCGTGCGCTCTCACGGCCCCTGCCTCCGACCCAGTTTTTCGGACTGGGCTCTGTGCTCTGGCGGCCGGCTGGTGCGGGGCATCAACGGAACTATCGCTCGGTCGTTGGGCAGGAGTTCTTGCGCGGCAGAACATGCCGCCATTATGGAAGCTGCTATTCATGCAGAGGAAACGCTTGTCAGCCAGATCGCCGTGGATTCCGAAGCCCAGCTGAACGCTGCCGCAAATAACCCACTCCAGCTGGCACGCACCCCACGCTCATTTCCTCCGCAAGACAGCCGTTGACTCGGCTGAACTTTGGATGGGCCTTCGGCGCTTCTACGCTCATCGAGAAGATCCAGAAGCTGTCGAATCAGACGATGAGAAAGGCATATTTGGCAACAAAGGTGCGGACTGGTTAGCCAACTAAGGTGCCCGCGCCCACGGGTTGGCCAGCACGCGCGCGTTGAGATCAAGCACGCTTGGACTCTTCATGCGGCCTCGCATAATGTCATCGCCCAGATCCTCGCCTGTCCCAGCACCGTTGCACCCCGATCTCACCGATGGAAGTGTAGGCCCGCGAGCTGCAAGTCGAGGTTCCAAGGGCCCACGCACCCCTTACTGGATAGGTGTTTTGTTGGAGGTGCTCTAATGGCCTCCGTCGCTTCCAAGCAAGAGCCCGATTCGGATGCAAGAGCCTCGGCCCCAGCGTCATGGGGCCCTCGTGCAGCCAGGGCACGCGTGCCGCATGCTTCACGTGTCCCGGGTCCTGCCGCATGATTTCCGTGTATTGATTCGTTGTCACGCGTGGGAAATGTTCTACAGAGAGGGCGCTCGAGCTTGCTGGGCGTCGCGCGCCACGTCGATGATGCAAGGGTATCCGGCCCCTTTTCCGCGGTCGCCTGCCAGGCACCAATCAAACCCTCAGGCCCACCGCCGCCAGAGGAAGCACGGACTCCGCGGCCCACGTGCGCGGAGCTCACAGAGGGCAGGGCGAGGAGCCAGGCACCGCGGGAAGAGGGGGGGCGGGGGCAGAAGGAGCACCTTAATTTGATGTGCGTCTCCCATTCTTTGTACGCAGCTGCACTTGCGGGACTTCCGACTCGTGTGATGTTGCTGTTCTTGCAGCCGTGCTTCTGGAGGTCAGGCCTCGCGCGCCGCCCGCCAGCTCCCTGTTCGAGCGCTCGCGCCCCTCGCACTCCATTCGCGCGCATCTCGCGCGCCAGTGGGGAAGGCGCAGCTCACTGCGCATTTGATGCATCTCGAGATACATCTTAGGCCACCGCGCGCGCTTAGGCTGGTTCTGGGTTTCGCACATGGGCCTCTTGGGTTTGCGTCGGCCCTCCTCTACCCCCTATCCTCGACTGCCAAGTCTGCAGCCACTTGCGAACCCTACCCCTGCGGGTCCAATGGGAGCTGGAGTATAGGATACCCCCATTGGGGTCTAACTGGCTGCAGACATTACATGTTTCAAGTTCTGAACCCCTGCCAATTGCTACCCCCCTTGGAAATTCTGCGCGGTTCGGTTCCGCCGCCGTCGTCGCCGTCCTGCTTCGAGAACTGCTCCACTACGCAGGCGCCCGTGCGTGCTTGCACCGCGCGAGCGTGCGACGCCGCCGCCGCGGCCGTCGTCGTTGCACTTCGCGAACTGTTTTAAAACGCAGGCGCCCCCGAGCTTGCGCCGCGCGCCACGCGGGCATGCGTGCATGCCTATGTTTGGGTACACATGTGTACCTACTTGTACACGCATATACATAGCATGCCTACATTTGTACAGTTCTACACAAACATACATGTGTACGTACAATTATGGTTAAACTGCGTATGTATGTATGTATGTATGGATAGTTGTTCATATACACACATGTAAATGGTCCGTTCCTTTCACTGGACGGCGTTCGGTGCTCGGGCTGGCCTCAACCCCCCCCCGCTGGCCGCCCGTGTCGCGACCCAAGAGAGATGCGGCCAGAAGGCCAGCCTTTCCATTCTGAGTCTGGGAGTTCCAGAATTTGGCAGGATGTACACAACACGTGATTGCATGTTTTTCACATGCGAAGATCTGGGGGCAGCGATGGTAAGTTTCTGGTTCCCCGCCCTCGGAGTCGGACTCCCGGCCTCGGATTCTGAGGGCAGGCGATGGTCCGGGTCGGGAGCCCGCGCCCCGAGAGAAGCGAGACGCCCGCTGTCCGGGGATGGCGAGCGATTTCTGTCTGTAGCATCTTCTTGGCGCCTGACGCCTGCGGCGCTTCATGGATGCGCTTGTGCAGCGCGAGCGAGGTGTCATGGGATGGGTGCGTGGAGCAAAGGTGCGCCGAGGCGCCCCAGCGATCCGGGGAGGTGCCTTCGGGGCGCCCGCCGCGAGCCCTCAGGGCCTGGGAGCTGCGGCGCGGGCAGCGATCGGCGCGCGGGAGGGGCGCGGCCGCGGGCGGAGAGCCCCGGGAGGCGCGCGGACGCCGCGCTTCCGCTCCGCCGCGGGGCCCGCGGCAGGGCCACCGGCGGGTCGGGCGCGCCGCCGCCCCGCCGCGGCGGCGGCGCGGCGGCGGGAGCGGCCTGCCGCGCGAGGGGGCCGGGGCGGAGCACGAAGCGGGGGCGGAAGCGCGGCGCCGTGCCGAGCCCTCGGGGCCGTCCTCGGGCGTCGTCGTCGTCGCTCGTCGTCGCCTGCTGTCGGCGGCCAGCCACCGCCAGGTGGCGGGGGCCCTCGGGGCGCTCCTGGGCGACGAAGCTTGGCACGTCAGGCGCGCGGCGGCGGCGGCCTGAGATCTGGGCGTCGCGAATTCACGTCGGGCATTTTCGCCGGGGTGCGGGCCCAGGGGCCACCATCACGGATCGATCGATTTCGGAAAATGATGCAGAAAGATGGGGCCTATACGCTGGTCGTAATTGACCGCGATGGTGCAATTTGTTTTGCGCTGTCGGATCTCAGGCCAGGGGGGAGTGCTGCTGCCGCGAGGAGGGGCGCCGGGCGCTGCCAGGGGCGTCCCTGGCCCAGGGCGCCCCCAAGGGTCACCCCTCACGAGATCCAGAGTGCGCCGAGGGCGGCACAGTTCCGGGAAAGATGTGGGCACCTTGGGCCAGGAACACGTTTGACAGCCCCCGAAGGGGGGAGGAGGGGAGCAGAAGAAGGGGGAGGGAGGATCGCACAGGGAAAGGAAGTGGGCGATGAACGAGGAGGAAGGGAGGGCGGAGGGCGGAACGATGAGCAAGGAGCGAGGAGGGAGGGGGAAGGAAAAGGGAGGCAGGAGGAGGAGGAGAAGGAGAAGGAGGAGGAGGAGGAGGAGGGAGAAAGGAGGGAGAACAGGCAGGAGGCGGAGGGGGGCAGAAAAGGCAAGGACGAGGAGGCGGGGAGGGGGGAAACGGGGACGAGGAAGAGGAGGAGGGTTTGGTGAGGACAGGGGCGGCACCTTCGCGCTCCAGCAGCTGAGGCGAGGGGGAGCGCGGGGGGGGTACCCCTGCAGCTGCTCGGCCGCTCCTCCGGACTCCGTCGCCCTCCCCACGGGCAGCGGCGCCACGGGTCGCTTCTCCCGGCGTCATGCCTGCGAGGCGGCGCCGCGCGGGACAGGTCGAGGAGGCACAGATGCCGATCCCGGCCAGGCCCATGCCAGGCTCAGGATCGGCTTGGCCAGAGTCGGTCGATGTGTACAGTTGTCCTCCCACTGGGGAAGCACGCGAGTGGCAGACGAGCGAAGCGAGGCAGGTTCAAGCAATCCATGGCGTGGCAAGGCGACTGACGGCTAGGGGCTAGGCGGCCAGATAGCATTCCATGGCTTTCCCGGCCGCAAGCCAAGACA
>CAUYUJ010014234.1:276596-419376 GCA_963575745.1 Prorocentrum cordatum | reverse complement strand
TAGTAGTAGTAGTAGTAGTAGTAGTAGTAGTAGTAGTAGCTGCAGTAGTAGTAGTAGTAGTAGTAGTAGTAGTAGATCGTAGTAGTAGCAGTAGTCGTAGCAGTAGTACCAGTAGCAGTAATTGTAGTAGTAGCAGTAGTAGTAGTAGTAGTAGTAGTAGTAGTAGTAGTAGTAGTAGATAGTAGTAGATAGTAGTATATATAGTAGTAGTAGTAGTAGTAGTCGTCGTCGTAGTAGTAGTAGTAGTAGTAGTAGTCGTAGTCGTAGTAGTAGTAGTAGTCGTAGTAGTAGTAGTAGTAGTAGTAGTAGTAGTAGTCGTAGTTGTCGTAGTAGTAGTAGTAGTAGTAGTAGTAGTAGTAGTAGTAGCCGTAAGAGGAGGCAGAGGAGGATGAGGAGGAGGAGGAGGAAGAGGAGGAGGAGGAGGAGGTGGAAATGGAAGACGGAGGAGGAGAAGGAGGTGGATTATATGGAACATGTTGAGGAGAAGCATGTGGTCGAGAAAAACATGGTTTCTGATGACGAGGAGGACGCTGAGGAGGTGGATGTTGAGGGGGGTAGATTGGGTTTGAAGGGAGGCAGACGCATGAGGAGCAGGTCGTGGTGGAGGAAGGAGAGGAAGGAGGAAATTGTCAATTCGCGGTCAGCGGCACGAGTTCTTTCGAGCGCGTGGAGTGCAACGCGGACCATTCCTCACGATCACCCGTGGCCTTTGGGTGTGCGTTCCTACCCGGGCCACACAGTCAGTCTGGCAACTCAGAGCACCCCCCGCCCCCGCGTGAACTCCCCCGCAGTTGTCACACGTTTTGGTGAGCAGTGCTGTTTCTGCTGGTCGATGAGTCAACGCTGGGTGCGATACACTTCGAAGTGTGCCAAAGCAGGTCTGAAGCCGTCTTTGGGTCACCTTTAGGCCCTCCATGGGCCTTTCGGACCGACGGGAGCAGGAAGCGGCGGGCTGGGAGACGTCTCGACGCATCGTGTATTTTGGGCAGCAGCGTCCAATCGAGCAACACGTGTTTGCGCTTCCCAGGGAGCTGCTGTAGCGGGTTCGGATGGCGTGTTGTCGGGGACTCATTCAGGACCGTCGAGCCGTCCTGATGTGTTTTGGTGGTGCCGTCTTGGGGGTCCTGTGGGCCACCCCGACGTCTCGGGGCCGTCTGGTAGTCGTAGGAGCGTCGTCGGCTGTTCTGGGGCTGTCCTGGGACACCTTGACAAGTCTTGGTCTGTCTCGGGGTCGTGTCGGGGTCGTCTTGGAGCCGCCTTGCGGGCCCGCCGGAGGCTTCCTGGGCTGCTGGGGAGTGGTTTTGCGCTGCCCGACCGCCGTCCGATGATGCTCTTCAATTGTTTTGGCCCCCCGTTGGACTGCTGGGGTTCTGTCAGTCTCCCGTTGGCCTCCAGGGGCTTGGAGCCATTTTTTCTGCAGGGGGCTCGTCTGGGAGCTGTCTTCGCCCGTTAGGGCGGCGTCTCTTGTCTTGGGGTCTCTCTTGGGCGGCCAGGGTCTTTCCTGGGCGGCCAGGGTTTTCTTGGTTTTTCCTGGGCAGCCAGGGGGTCTTTCTTGGTCTTTCCTGGTGTCACCCGCGGGAGCGCGAAGATAATCGCGCTTCGCGCATCGCTGCCTGGGCTGGAAGGGCTGGAGAGCGCCATGTTTCCAGGGTGGCCTCGCGAGTAGAGCGAAGCTAATCCCGCATCGCGCATCGCGGGACGCGACGTGCGACGTCAGGTGACTCAGAGAAGCAGTCCGCTGAACGTCAGGCCCACGCCACTGTAAGGCGAAGCTTCTTGGATAGGATATTGCAAACAGCTATAATGGACGCCTCATGGATTTTGGTAGGTGATGGCCCCAGTTTCTCTGACGTCAAACGAAGCCTCCCCCTGTAGACAGTAAAGAGAAGACATGACTGGAGACAGCAGTACAGGAGCACGCACTGCAACTCTGGAGGGGACGGGCATGGCTGGCACATGGTGGATATGTCCCTGTTGGAGCCTGATGTTCAGTTTGGTCCGGAAGGCCCTGCTCTCCCTCTCTTCGGACCTTTCCCGCAGTGGTCTTTGGGCTCGACCCCTTGCGAGACATTGGGTAGCCTGGCGGCTGTATATCAAGGCCATGGGCGTCCAGGGCATCGATTGCTGTAGGCTCGGCGTCCTGGCAACGGGGAAGCTGCCATGCTGTATATAACTAAGGTGATATGCAGAGGGCGCTAAACCACTCCAGATTACCTGGTGTTTTGCTACAAACGGCTCGAAGCGCCGCCTGCGCAGGCGAGCTGTGCAGCGAGTGTGCGCCGACCTGTCCGACCTGGGCGACCTGTCTTTGGCTGGGCTGCGATGCAGCCGGTCGGTGCTAATTAGTTCCTCCAGAGGCCGCACGCTTGTAGTGGACTGGCACCAGTTGCCAAGGGGCGCTGTCGAGGCCCCTTGAGCGCCATCACAACGGCGTCGCGGATATGTGAGTGTGGTTTGGGCAACGTGGTGTCTGGGATTGGGTGCGGTTACATTGCGGGCATATCGGGGTCCTCATCCTCCTTCCCTCGTCAGGGTCCCGCAAAGACGAGACGACGAACATTCTTGGGAAACCTTCGGAACAGCAGTGAGGTTTGGCTCTTTGGAGCCCATGGGAGGCCCTCTTGGCAGGCTCTCGAGGCATCTCGGGGGGCTCTTGAGCCGTCTTGGGGCCACGCTGGGCCGTCCTGGAGCCATCTTCGGCCGCCTCCTGGCCATGCTGGGCCATGCCGTCTCAGAGGCAGTCTTGGATCTTCTTGGCGGCCATCTAGGTTCCATCTTGGCCGACCTGAAGGCCATCCAGGCCCGAAACACGCGAGGTCCAGCGCGGTCCCTCCGAGGTCTGGCGACGCCTGGGCCCTCGGGGCCCGTGGGAAGGGTTCGGCGGGACCCGACGGGCACCCCCGACGGGCACCTTGTACGTAGTCGAGCAGGCCATGCACCCAATGTGGACGGCAATTGGGCGTCAGATACCGAAAACGCCTACGGCGATTCACCGCCGCTCCCCGCCTGGTGGAAGTGCCAGCGTCGCGCAACGTCGTGCGACAGTGCGGCCACGCTGGTGGACTGTGCGTTCCACCAGCCGTTCGGGAAACCACCAGGGGAACACTGGGCAGGGGCCCTCAGGGCCGTCTTTGGACTGTCTTTGGGCTTTTTTCGAGCATTGTCGGCTTTCTCGGAGGCCTCCCGGGATTCTCTTTGGCCATCTTGGGGCTCTGTTTAGCTGTTTTAGGGCACTCTGGGGCCGTCTGGTGCCTTCGGAGGCCATCTTGGAGGCCTCTCAGGGGCGGCTTGGGCCTTCTGGGGCCCTCTTCGGGCTGTCTTGGAGCTCTCTTGGGCCGTCTTGGAGCCGTCTTGAGGTCAACCTGAAACCCTAGTGGGCCGTCTTGGACCAGTCTTGGGGCGTCTTTGGCCGTTTTGAAAGGGCGCGAACTCGAATACCCCCCCTTCCCCCCCACCTCTCCCTTCCTATTTGAGGAGAACTCGTTGATTCTTACCTCTTGAGGCCCACTGGGTGTTCCTCTTGGAGCCCCTTTTTGGCGTCTTGGGAGCCTCTTGGGCCGTCTTCAGGCCACCCTGGGCCGTCCGTCTTGGGTGCATTTTCAGCCAACTCGGGGACCACTTGGGCCATCGTGGACCGTTTTGATTGCGTCCAGGGCCATCTAGGAGAACATCCTGAAGCCATCTTGGACGGAAAAGCCATTGGAAACCCTGTCCGTGGGAATCCCCGCTGGGGAGGGGCGGCGCGATAGGCCGACAGGCCGAAGGGCCTGTGGGATTCTGGCTGGAAAAGCTCAAGGAATTGTTCAGAGTCTGGCACGCCCAGCGCCCCTCGAAAGACCACACCCGGTGGCGTGTCGAAGACGCCTCCGGCGGAGCACTGCCGTCTGAGCCTCTCGGGGAACCCGTCAGCATCGTCTGTGGTCGGCAGTTTTGGCCCAGCGTGTCGCGCCGCCAGTTCTGGCCTACCACGCCTCGGTGCGACACGCTATCAATGTCCCAGCCCCCGAGCGACCACTTCGGGGCCTTCCCCGGCCGCTCCGCTCCGCGGAGCGGAGCGGCGCGCGGTCCGCTGAGAGGGCACGGCGCGTCGTCGCGGGGCGGGCCTCCGCCGCCGCGGCGCGCTGAGCCAGGAGTTCCCGGGCGTAGCCGATCCCCATCCCCATGGGGTCATGGAACCGCAGCCCGACCAGGTCTCCCGCCGCCAGGGGGGACGGGTCCCGCGAAGCCTGCACGGAGCAGCCTAACCCGAAGAAGCAAGTACAGAACCCCCCCCCCCCTTCCGGCGAAGCGATGACCGTCCCGCACCCTGGAAGCGTTATTCTGGCACTTGTGGCTAGGAGGAGGACGAGGAGGAGGAGGAGGAGGAGGAGGAAGAGAAGGAGGAGGAGATGGCGATGGCGACGGCGACGGCGACGGCGACCAGGCGGATCGGCCGACTCGCCTAAGTCATCCTCACATGTCTTAATAGAATTGGCCAAGTCGCCTAAGACATCCTCGCATTTCTTAATAGAATTGGCCAAATCGCTTCAGACATCCTCGCAGTTCTTATTAGCATTTGCAAAATCGTCTGAGACATTCTCACATTTCTTAACAGAATTGGCCAAATCGCCTGAGACATCTTCACATATCTTAGTAGAATTTGCCAGATTGCATCAGACATTATCATATTTCTTAGTAGAATTTGCCAAATCGCCTCAGACATCCTCACATTTCTTAGTAGAATTGGCCAAATGGCATGAGACATCCTCATATTTCTAAATAGAATTGGCCCAATCGCTTGAAACATTTTCACATTTCTTCATAGAATTGGCCAATTCGCCTGAGACATCCTCACATTTCTTTATAGAATTGGCCAAATCGCTTGAGACACCCTCGCATTTATTAGTATAATTGGCCAACTTGCCTGAGACATCCTAAGATTTCTTAGTAGAGGCAGGATGAAGACAGGCAGGAAAAGGAGAAGAGCGAGAAGAAGCAGGAAGATGTCACGCGGATTTCTTTTTGTGCCGGGTGCTAAGATAACGCCGCGGTGCGGAGCGGGTGGGATACCCTCGGGTGGACCACCCCCTACGACGGCCGAAAAAAACATATTTCTCTAGAGGAGTTCCAGTAGAAACCTCATCGGAAAAACAAGCGGATCAGAACGAAGAGTAAAGGAGGAAGAGGAGGAAATCGCCAATTCGCCTCAGACTTCCAGAAATTTCTTATTAGACTTGGCCAAATCGCCTGAGACATCCTCACAATGCTTAACAGAATTGGCCAAATCGCATGAGACATCCGGACATTTCTTAGTAGAATTGGCCAAATCGCCTGATACATCCTCGCATTTCTTAATAGAATTTGCCAAATCGTGTGAGACATCCTCGCATTTTCTCGCAACAGTAACAGTTACGGTGTCAGCAGTACCTGTAACACTCGCCTTATTCTTATTATTGTTCTTATTCGTATTATTCTTCTTCTTCGTATTCTTATTCTTATTACAATTCCAATTGGGATGCCATCCGAGGCGGGGCGCAGGAATTATTTATTTTCCTTTCATTTGCGCGGTGCTAATTATATCGTTCGGCGAACCCCCCCCAAATAATTATTTAATTACGGTGCGGTGCTAATGATAACGCCGGGGGGTTTCTTAATTGCTTCTCTGGGTTATATCCCCACCTATGGGTGGGGATATATGCTGCTCTGGCCAGTGGGCCAAGGTCACGCCAGTGGCAGAGGGATCGTTCAATCGATGCTCAATCCCAGGGGCACCCTGGGCCATGGGGCACCCTGGGCCAGGGGCACTCTTGGCAACACACCGGGTCAGGTTTTGTTGGAGAACTCTCAAGCGACGCTCACAATCCAGGGGCACCTTTGGCAACACCCGAGCAATTTCTGTCTTGGAACTCTTCGGGCTTGTCTTGGGGACAGGTGTGGGCATCTTCATCGGCGCCTCCTCCGAGGCCGTTCGTCGCCATTGTCTGCGGGCATCGTGAATTCGGCATCCTTGATTTGAGCTCCAATTCGAGGTACTTCTGCTACCTGCAGGCACTTCGCACCGTAAAGAGACGGCATTTCTAGGTTGCGTCTGCGGAGAGATCCGTGCATGAGGCAGCAGGGGCATCGAGCCCGCGCGCGCGGGGGCTTCTGCCTAAGAGATGCGCGTTGCGTGTCCCACCTTTGAGTCTAGATCCAAAACGGTTATCATCCATTACCTTTCTGTTTTCCTTCCTTTTCCTGAGGCTCCCTTCGGGGAATCCTTCCAAAGGTTTCCCTTGTACTCTCACCATCTGTCCTTGTGTTCCCTTCGGGGATCACCCGTTAACATTGGAACGATACAGAGAAGGTCAGCATGGTCCCTGCGCAACGACGACACGCACACATCGAGAAGTTTATACGTCTTGTTTTTGTCACCCTTGTCCGGTGCAGGGCCTCAGAGAGAACACCGTGCTGCGGGGCGGCGCGAGCCGGGATGTCATGGTGTCGTTCGCGTGGATGTTTTCCGGCTTCCTCATTCCTCATTCCTCGTTTCTCATTCCTCATTCCTCCTTCCCCTATCCCCTCTTGGGCCCCCTCCTCCCCCTCCTCCCTCTCCTCACCCTCGTCGTCGTCGTCGTCGTCGTCGTCCTCCTCCTCCTGTGGTTTTACCCCGAACCCACCAAAGCTTTTTTGGGACCCCACAGAACCACGACTCCTGACATCCTCGCGTCGTGAAAAGCTCCCTACGGACGGTTTGTGCGTCATCTTCGGCCTCGGGGGGCTCTTACCGGGCACTGGGACCATCAACTGACACCCTTGGGGCAAAAGAGTCTAAGCAGCTTTCCACAGAGGCCCAGCAGTGTACCTCCTGGCCCTTCGGAAAGTTGTGAAGAACCCTTGCGGGCAAACTGTTTCGTTAGTATCTGATCCTAAGAACAAACACATTTTTTCCAGTTGCTACTACTGGCAAACATACAACTTACTACTACTGACTACTACTGGTGCTACTGGTACTCTTATGATTGCTACTACTACTACTACTACTACTACTACTACTACTACTACTACTACTACTACTACTACTACTACTACTACTACTACTACTACTACTACTACTACTACTACTACTACTACTACTACTACTACTACTACTACTACTACTACTACTACTACTACTACTACTACTACCTACTACTACTACTACTACTACTACTACTACTATTTCTACTACTACTACTACTACTACTACTACTACTACTACTACTACTACTATTTCTACTACTACTACTACTACGTACTACTACGTACTACTACGTACTACTACGTACTACTACGTACTACTACGTACTACTACTACTACTACTACTACTACTACTACTACTACTACTACTGCTACTACTACTACTACGACTAATGCTAAACCATCAGTCACGATTCATTCTAACCCGCTTATGAATGCGAATGTTAATACGATTACTCATGCGAGTGCTGATACACATGTTGATAGTGGTACTATTTCTCGCACTTCTACCAATCATAACACGAAAAGTAACGCTAGCACGACACATATTAATACCACTGACACTGGCGCACATCATACCCAATCGTGTACTGCCCATAATATTGCTACTGGTAGTGTTACTCATACGCGCGAGTCCTACCCCCAATGCTAATCCTGTTGCGACTGCTGATTCCGAGTACTATTCTACTGCTACTGCATTTTGTTTGAACCGAAATAAGTACTAATACGAATACTTATACTAACGCTGGCGCGAATGCTAACACCAGTAGTAACAATATTGGCAGTCGTGCTGATGGTATCGACTCTGACACCGAACTTGAGACTGCTACTAAATGGTACTACTGGCACAGGAGGCCACGTCGCCCCGCCGGTTCCAGCTCCAGCATCGCAGAAGCTGTTTTTTAGGGAGCGACGACGCCAAAAGGATTCAAATTGTTTCCAAATCTACTCACATCGACTAAAAGGGATCCAAATTGTTCCCCCATCGATCTCAAAGGGATTTAGGAAACAAGGATTCAAAACGACCGATTCCAGACCCAGCATCGCAAAAGCTGCCTGGGGAGCCCCGCCGCGAGCCAACCTGCCACGTCGGACGTCTGGGCCCGAGGCTGGCTCAGGTCGCCCACCCGGCGGTAGGTGGTGCTGATCGGTAATTCGACGCTGGCGCTGTCTCCCTTTCGCCTCCTCCTCCTCCTCCTCCTCCTCCTCCTCCTCCTCCTCCTCCCCTTCCCCCTCCTCCTCCTCCTCCTCCTCCTCCTCCTCCTCCTCCTCCTCCTCCCTCCTCCCTCCCCCTCACCCCTCCTCCTCCCTCCTCCTCCTCCTCCTCCTCCCCCTTCCTCCTCCCCCCCTCCTCTCCTCCTCTCCTCCTCCTACTCCTCCTCCTCCTCTCCTCCTCCTCCCTCCTCCTCCTCCTCCTCCTCCTCCTCCTCCTCCTCCTCCTCCCGTCCCCCCTTCTCCCCAGAAATGGTTGCAACATCACGGATACGGTCGCCCACTGGGCCGCAGAGATGATTGTGTGTCGTCCTTCGGGTTTCTGGGCTGGGCGCCCTCTCGGGGGGCTCCTCGAGAGATCGAACATACTCGCCCTCTCGCGCCGCCTCGCGGCTCGGATCGCGAAGCCTGACTTCCGCCAGCCATCACGTCGTCGTCGTCGCCGCGGTTGAGGTCGTCGATCGTCGTAGCTGGTCGTCTGTCGTGGTTGTCGTCGGTCGCTATCGTCGGTCGTCGCAGCGGCCGCCGCCGTCGTCGTTGGTTGTCGTGCGTCGTGGTGTTCGTCGTCGCCGCCGCCGCCGCCGCCGCCGCCGCCGCCGCCGCCGTCGTCGTCGTCGTCGTCGTCGTCGTCGTCGTCGTCGTCGTCGTCGTCGTCGTCGTCGTCGGCGGCGGCGGCGGCGGCGGCGGCGGCGGCGGCGGCGGCGGCGGCGTCATCCGTCGTCGTCATCCGTCGTCGTCGTCGTCGTCGTCGGCGTCGTCGTTGTCGTCGTCGTTGTCGGTGGTATTCGTCGGTCGGTGGTCGTCTTTGATCGTTGGTCGTCGGCCGTCGCAGTCGTCGTCGATCGTCGGTCGTCGGGTGTCGGTCCACTGCCGCTCAAGAGGTGCATGGTCGGGAGCTGCCATCGGTGAGGCAGATGCTGGGCGCGTATCAGTGGGCGGGCGCTGGCGGGTCGCTCGAGGACGGCGCCCTCTTACCCCTTCCTCCTCTTCCTCCTCTTCCTCCTCCTCCTCCCCCTCCTTCCCGTCCTCCTCCTCCTCTTCCTCCTCCTCCTCCTCCTTCTCCTCGTCGTCCTCCTCCTCCTCCTCCTCCTCCTCCTCCTCCTCCTCCTCCTCCTCCTCCCCCCAACCTTCCTCCTCATTCCTCATTTGTCGCCCTCCTCCTACTAGAACGGTATCTGTCCAGCCTGTGTCACCACATCCATGCCTGGGCCTTTGTGCTGCATCCGCTGCCGTTTACAGCTTGTGGCGCTCCGTTTCCGCCTTGAACGCGCCTTGACAGCCTTCCTCCGTCTACGGAACAGTTCCGCCTTCACAGTTTTCCTCACATCCATCTCTCTAGTCGGTAGCGGAGCTTCAGCTCCAATACCGTGGCCGCCACGTTCTGCCGCGCCTCGATGGCTATGGCTCCACCCCCCCGCCGCTGTCCCTGCCGCTCTTCATCCCGCTGTTCGTTCGCTTCGTGCGCCTCGTCCCGACCACCATGTCAGGAACTGTTACCTAGGGTCCGTCGGGGCAGCCGCCCATCCCCCAGGACCAGTGACGGCGAAGGCGCGCATCTAAGTCAACGAGTACATCAAGACCCCGGCCGCGCCGTCGACGACGACGACCAACCTGGTGGCGCCGGAGCTCTCAGCGATCCTTCCCGGGCTTGCACTGACTATGTCAGCGGAACTCGCGGACCTTGCGCTTGCAATGCGTCTGCCTGTGGGGATACCCACAAATGTCGGACAGCGGTTCGATGCAACAACGTTCACACCTTCGATGTGGGCTAAGGGCCCCGAGCTTTTGGTGACTGTGTCACGAGTTCCCTGGGAGAAGCAGGCAAAAAGGAGAGGGGACGAAATGGAGGTTTTGGCGAATGTGCCACAAGCGTTCCGAAGGACAGCGAAGCGAATTGGGGGAACAAGAGTTCTGTCCCTTGGTGCGCCACCTCTCACCTCACCCACACATTCCCGCCTGGCAGGACTGGGTCTGCATGCTCACTCTTCTCGACGATCGTGCAGTTGGCTGTGCTCAGTACAGTGACATCGCGATGTACGGGAGAGCGTGCTCACGGGATGCTCCGAGCACCGAGAGCGCTACAATCGCGCGACAGAAGCATACGCCCACTGTGCAGACGAGGAGGAACACATCCGGGGTAAATATCCACCTCGGCTCCTAGGCACCCGGCCCTAGCAGCGCCGCTGGTGGATCCCCAGCCTCTACGACGTGTGGAGGGAACTTCACTCCGTATGGAGGGACACGATTGCTGTCGCCAGCTGCGTAGCCTGCATGGGCGCAGGCGGGCGGTGGCGGCGGCAACATGCGACACCTCCAGGCTTGGGTGCCCGAGCAGCTGGTTCGAGTGCCCTTCCAAAGGTCGGTGCGTAAGGTAATTATCTGTTCAGTGGCGAACTCGGACCTCAACGAGCTCCGCCAGGCGGCCTACGTCTCGTTGGCACTGGCCAGCATGGCGCGCGAGTGCCTGGACGAATGGCCGCTGTTTGCCCTGATCCAGGAAGGTTTTGCGAACGGCAACCAAGTGTCACCGATGACCTTCCTGAGGCGCAGTTTGGCCAGACTGGCCCCACATGGGCGAAGTGGCCCAGAATTTGCCCATGCAGGGTGATCTGGCGACTGAAGAGCCTCCCAGCGTTCACGCTGGCGAAGATAATCGCGCTTCGCGCGTCGCGGCCTGGGCCAGAGCGGCCGCGCTCCTCGGAGGTGGCCGCGCGAGGGCGCGAGGGCGCGAAATCGACGGCGCGTCGCGCGTCTCGAGGGCCCGAGGGCGCGAAACCACGCGACACAGATCCACGCGGTGTCGGGGACCGACGCTGGGGCCGTCGCGGCACGAGCCTGCCGCGCCCGTGCCCCGCAAGCGGAGCGCGCGCGATGCGCGATGCGCGCGAGAGCGCCTGCGGCCTCGCGGCAACCAGAGTGCTGGGGGGGCGCTCGCGCGCGTCGCGCGCTCTCGGCCGCGCGGCTCCCAGCCTGGGGTGCCTCCTCGACCCTCGATCCTTGAGCCCGCTCCTGCTCCTCCTCCTCCTCCTCTTCCCCCTCTTCCTCGATCCTCCTCCTCTTCCTCCTCCTCCTCCGCCTCCTCCTCCCCCCTTGATCCTCCATTCTGCTCCTGCTCCCCTCCTCCATCCCTTCCCGCCCCCTCGATCCTCCTCCTCCTCCTCCTCCTGCTCCTCCTCCTCCTCCTCCGCCCCCTCCTCCTTCCGCAAAGGCGGCGGGCCCTTGCGTGGCATTCGCACCGCACCCGCGCCGCTCGTGGCGCGCCCTGCCGTGGCAGACGTTTTTTTGTTTTAGTTTGTTTCGGTGCGTCGAAGAAGAGCAACAAACAGCGCATACATACGGTGGGTTCATGCGGCATTGACGTGCCAGCGACGCCGGCGAAGGCGTTCAAGGTTGAATTCGAGATGTTTCGCGTATCCCCACCAGCCAACCCAGAAACCATGCCCGGGCGACTTGAGGTGATCGGGAAAGTGCGGGAGCAAGGAGGGGGACGGCCGAAACGTGCGAAGGAGGGAGGAGGAGAAGGAGGAGGCTGGATGCATGGATGAGGAAGTGGGGAGGAGGAGGAGGAGGAGGAGGAGGAGGAGGAGGAGGAGGAGGAGGAGGAGGAGGAGGAGGAGGAGGAGGAGGAGGAGGAGGATGAGTAGGAGGAGGAAGAAGAGGAGGAGTTGGAGGAGGAAGAAAAGGAGTCGGAGGAGGAAGGAGAAGCAATAGGAGGAGGGCAAGCAAAAGGGCCAGAGGTCTCTTGGATGCCTCTCGGAGCCTCTTGGGGTGTCTCTTGGGCGCTTCTTGGTGGCCATTTG
The DNA here is from genome assembly GCA_963575745.1 of Prorocentrum cordatum. Lineage (NCBI taxonomy): Eukaryota > Dinophyceae > Prorocentrales > Prorocentraceae > Prorocentrum > Prorocentrum cordatum. Next base: position 407,385 of record CAUYUJ010014234.1, on the reverse strand, counting down.
GGACGTCTTGGGAGTCTCGGGGGCCTCTTGGGGCCGCGTGGGGTCCTCTTGGGGGCCTCCTGGGGGCCTCCTGGGGGCCTCTTGGGGGCCTCTTGGGGCCATCTTGGGGCCGTCTTGGGACCTCTTGGAGCCTCCTGGGCACCTCGTGGGGCCATCTTGGAGGAGATCGATCAAAGAAGAGGGGAGCTCATTTTAGCGTCGCCCCCCCCCCCCAAAGGCCAAAATGGGGCCCAAACCCTAGTAAAACTGATGATTCTGGCTTCCTCGCCGAGGCCGTTTTGGACGCCCAGACCGCTCGCGACCAGCCCCGTCCAGGTCCAGGGGAGGGGGTATGGGGGAGGGGTCAAGCTACCCGCCCGCCCGCAAGCCGTCTAGCTCACTCTCACCCGCCCTCCCTACACACAAGTACCACCCGAGCCTGAGCATGTTCAGCGGTCGTCTTTGGATGGACATGGAAACCAAAGCCGACCCCAGGTGCGCGACGCTTGGGCGAGGTGCGCCACACGTGCCAGGGGCGCCACGCGCGCCAGGCACCCCTGGGGCCCGAGCGTGCCAGGCATGCCTGGTGCGCCAGATGCGCCACGTGCTCCGAGTGCGCCAGGTGTGGCGCACACTCCAGCCGCGCCAGGTGCGCCGCGTTCAGGGCACGTGCAGAGTGCGTCAGATGCGCGTGCGCACGTGACAGCACACAGAGGGAAACATGTCGGCCCCCGCCATCCTTGTCGAAAACCGATGCCCATCATTGTGTCTGGTGGGCCTGCGCACAGCAGGCCACGCGCCACCACCCCCGCCGTGCCTGTCAAAAACCACTTGACAATGTTCGCGGGATGGCCGCGCATGATCCAGATTTAACCGCGAGGTGCATGTTGTATGGTTTGTATGTCATGGATGGTAGCCCTGCGCACAGCAGGGAATATGCTGACACCCCCACTGTCCTTGTCAGTCAAAAACGATACAAAGTGTTCGCGGGCCTCACGAACATAACTCAAGACTTTGCCCCAAAGTGTACTTTGCATTGTTTTTTGACAGGGATGGTGGGGGGGGGCGCATCGGGTTGGCCGCGCATGCTCGAAATGTGGATGCAGAGTGCGCTTTTTTGGGGGTGGGGCAGGGATGGTGGGGGGCGGGTCGGCCTGGGGTCGGCATGTTGTCGGCATGGTGTCCTGGGTGAGCGGGTGTACCTATACGACCACCCTTCGGGTGATAAGGAGGTTCGGGGGGGGGAGGAACCAACGTCTCACTCGATCGGTCTCACTATCGATCTCACTATCGATCTCAGTATCGGCCTCGCTCGATCGATCTCCCTCGATCGATCTCACAATCGATCTCACAATCGATCTCACTCGATCTCACTCGATCTATCTCACACTCGATCTCACTCGATCATCATCATCATCATCATCATCATCATCATCATCGTCCTCCTCATCATCAGCATCATCATCATCAGCATCACCATCATCATCATCATCAGCATCAACATCAGCATCAGCATCATCAGCAGCATCATCATCATCAGCATCACCATCATCATCATCATCATCATCATCATCATCATCATCATCATCATCATCATCATCATCATCATCATCATCATCATCATCATCATCATCATCATCAATCATCATCATCATCATCATCATCATCATCATCGCGGGACACCGCGGGGCACCGCGGGACACCGTGGGACACCACAAGACACCGGCGGGACACCGCGGGCCACCGGCCGCCCGGAAGGGAGACATTTGGTCCGGCCGCGCCTCAGCCACACGGGACACCAGCGGGACACCGGCGGGACACCTCGGGCCACCGGCCGCCCGGAAGGGAGACATTTGGTCCGGCCGCGCCTCAGCCACAGGAGACTTTCTTCTCGCCCGCCTACGCAGCTTCGCCTCGCCCGCACGCACGGCACGCACGAACACGAAACCGAAATTGATTTCCCGGTAGGGGTGCTCTCCGTTCCACTTCGATCTCACCCCCTCACCTCCGATACTAATAAGGAACAGTGATAAACCCCTCCCCGAAGGGGAAGAAGGGGGGTGGAAGAGGAACCTCCCTAAGCCACCCACGCCCAGAGGGTTTGTGGGATTCTGCGACGCAGAAGCACTGATGGACACTGTAACGCCACATGGCCCGACTGAGTTCAACCTTGAACGATCGGGGCCGCGATCGATTCAAGGTTGAAGGATCGACGCGGTGTCAAAAACCTTTTCGCGCGCCGATTCCGCACGAATCTACTGTAAGCATTTGGAGGCCCGCGTGGAGTTCTTGGATCGGCGCTGGACCCCTGGGGTCCAGCGCCGATCCGAGAAACTCGCGCGGACCTTTCGGAATTGACGTCTATGCATTTTGCTCTTCTCCGTCTGAGTGTAGGCTGTACGTTCAGTGCAGCGATTGCTGGCAAGGTCCCAGCCTCTCCTTCGCCGTCGCCTGTATTGCGAAGGCCTGACGGCCGGTGCCGCCGACCCTGAAGAGGACCACGACGTCGGCGACGAAGTGGGCGGAGACGGAGGCCGTGGAAGATGATGAGGAGGAGGAGGCGAGGAGGAGGAGGAGGAGGAGGAGGAGGAGGAGGAGGAGGAGGAGGAGGAGGAGGAGGAGGAGGAGGAGGAGGCAGGGAGGAGGGAGAGGGAGGAGGGAGGAGGGAGGAGGAGGAGGGAGGGAGGAGGGAGGAGGGAGGAGGGAGGAGGGAGGAGGGAGGAGGGGGAGGGAGGAGGGAGGAGGGAGAGGGAGGAGGGAGGAGGGAGGAGGGAGGAGGGAGGAGGGAGGAGGAGGAGGGAGGAGAGGAGGAGGGGGAGGAGGGAGGGGAGAGGGAGGAGGGAGGAGGGAGGAGGGAGGAGGAGGAGGGGAGGAGGGAGGAGGGAGGAGGGAGGAGGGAGGAGGGGGAGGGGAGGGAGGAGGGAGGAGGAGGAGGGAGGAGGGAGGAGGGAGGAGGGAGAGGAGGAGGGAGGAGGGAGGAGGGAGTTGGAGGGGAGGGGGAGGAGGGAGGAGTTTTTTTTTTTTTTTTTTTTTTTGTTTTTTTTTTTTTTTTTTTTTTTTTTTTTTTTTTCTGTGGGCCACTGCATGACAGGCTGCACAAGGCGACTGGCAAGCAGGCTCGTGATACCTCAGATGAAAATGACAAAAAGGATCGTGATGAAAAAGTGCACGGAATAACCGGACAAGCTTGTTGAACTCATCGGCGAAGAAAGCCCCTCTCCACCAAGCGCTCGATCATGTGAGGCTCGAGGAAAGAGAAGTCCTCGACACGACGACTCGGAAGATCCTGGTCGGAAAACTCCTCCAGGGCACCATCGCCATTCCCATCCCCTTGATGTGTGCCAGTTGGCTCAGGCATAGGAGCTGCATCCACACCTACTCCAACAGGCTGTAGCATAGCGGAGGCCACATTCGAGACCTCCTCTGGATCCTTCTGCTTGTTCTTCCTCTTGTTATTGTTGCGGCGATTGCGCCTGTGTACCTTCTTTTCGCCGCCATCCGCATCCTCAGCAACCCCAGCGCGGCAGACTGGATGATCCAAATCCTCGTCGTCCGTGCCAATATAGAAGGCCTCCTGCGGCTTCAGCTCCTGCGCGGAGGAGGTGTCGGCAGCCGAGGCGGCGGCGGCGGCGGTGGCATCATCACCACCTTGATCCTCGTCGGCACCGGCGGCGGCGGCACACGCGGCTTCACAGCCTCCGCCAAAACCTTCGAGTAGGGGTCCCTGGAGGTCACGCTCGGCGTCACGAACATTCCGGGAGGCGGTGGCGCAGGCGGCCTCTCGGCCACCACAGTCGTCAAGCTTCCCTTCATCCCGGACGCGCGCTTGCGCCTCTTCCTGACGGGCTTCCCCTTCTGCTGGTACTTCTGCTTCTTCTTGTCCCGATGCCGGCCCTTCGCGATGAGTTTCTTCCCGCCGTATTTCTTGCACTGCGGCTTCTGCTGCTTGATCTTCTTGGAGCGTACGTTCGATGCGGGCCATGGCGGCACTGGCGGCATAGGCTGAGGCGGAGCCAACGCCTCCGTACCACTGGCCCGGCGCAGCCCACGGAGAAGTGAAGGAGGGCGTACAATGCGCCGAAACTGACCTTGCACCTTCAAGAGAATAGACTCCGAGCCCCGTACACATAGCGGCTGCGCTCCCGGCATCGACAATAATGATGTCATGATCTCCACGAAGATTGTTGACTTGCTCGAACAAAGAAGTCGAGGCCAAGTGCTGCGGAATGAAAAATCGCATGGACCAGGTAGCCAGCTCTCCCGGGCGTTGAGCAGCAACTCCCTCAGGCTGTAGACGATGACAGCCAACGAAGATGCCGCCCCTCAAGTACAGCACAGATGCCTGGTGCAGCCCCCGGGCACTCAGCTAGAGGACATGGCGCGCGGCAACAGCGCGGGGCGCGGGCCCCACGGGCGGCGGCCAGCTCAAGCCAAGTGGGTACTTGAGAGGAGGGAGGAGAGGAGGAGGGAGGAGGGAGGAGGGAGGAGGGAGGAGGAGGGAGGAGGGAGGAGGGAGGAGGGGGAAGGAGGGAGGAGGAGGAGGGAGGAGGAGGAGGAGGAGGAGGAGGAGGAGGAGGAGGAGGAGGAGGAGAGGAGAGAGGAGGAGGAGGGGAGGGAGGGAGGGAGGGAGGGAGGGAGGGAGGGAGGGAGGAGGGAGGGAGGGAGGGAGGGAGGGGAGGGAGGGAGGGAGGAGGGGAGGGGAAGGGAGGGGAGGGAGGGGAGGGGATGGAGGGGAGGGAGGGGAGGGAGGGGAGGGAGGGGAGGGGGAGGGAGGGGAGGGGGGAGGAGGGGAGGGAGGGAGGGAGGGGAGGAGGAGGGAGGGGGAGGGAGGGAGGGAGGGAGGGAGGGAGGGAGGGAGGGAGGGAGGGAGGAGGAGGAGGAGAGGAGGAGGAGGAGGAGGTCCCAGGCTCTCCTTCGCCGTCGCCTGTGTTTGTCCTCGCAAGGCCGGACCCCGTGGATCGCTGTCGGCCCCGCCGTTGCTGCTCCGCTGCTCCCCTCGCCGTGGGGCGGGCGGGGTGGGCGGGGGGCGCGGGCCGAGCGGGTGTGGTCCCGGCAGCCGTCGACTAGACGTAAGAGTGACCTTTCGCCGGAGCGACCTTTTGGGCGGGCACAGATGGGTCCCCCGATCGCCGAACGCGCTGCGATATCAGCGGCCTGCGCGCTTGGGTTTGGCTCCCCCGCGCCCCCCTAATGCCGCGCACCAAAGGCCACTCTTACCCCTGGTCACTCTTGCGTATAGCCGACCTGCGCCGGCGTGGTCTCGCAGGGGTGGCGCTGGTTCACCTGGTTCGGGTGCAGCTCCTGGGAGGTCAAGTTCTGGTGTTGCCCTGGTCCGGAATCCGGCTGAATCCGCTTCATCCGGCTTACGTAATCCCGCTTCATCCGGCTTAATCCTGCTTAGTCCGAGGCCCATTCCGGCGTAACAGCTCCCAAATGGGGCTTAATCCCCCTTAATCTTTCCGACGAAAACCTCCCAGTGCCTCTTAAACCAGTGACCAGCGCGTGCAAGTATTCTGGGCCTCCAAGAAGGGGTCGGAGTAGATGGGGTCGTACGATCGCGCCGCATCGTAGATGCATCGGCGATGCGGTTTTCGATGAAGAGTTGATGTTCCCCACGCCGACGTCGCCCATGCATCGCCGACGTCGCCGATGCATCGCCGATGCATTGCCGATACATCGCCGATGCATTTGCGATGCTGATTGATCCTTCGACCAGGTCTCGAGCTGACCTGTGTTTGGGCGCTTTCGTGAACCTTTTTCGTTTTGATTTCGTTTTGCAGCAAAGGCGGAACGAAGACAGAACGAGGAACACGGGAAGCGAAACGAAAACGAAAAACGTTGTTGAGCTCGAGCCCTGTCTTCGACCCCATCTGCTCCTGCCCCACCTGGGAGGCCTCTAGTTATCCTTTACTCGGCAGGAGGCCGTGATCAGCTGGCCGCCCAGCAGGTGCGGCAGAGCACCTTGCGAGCATGTTTTGGTCCCTATACTCTCGCTCGCGTCTCGCCTCCCTCTTTGCTCATCCCGCTGCTTCCCCCTCGGCGGCTTCTGCTGCCGCTCATCCCCCCTCCCGCTCCTACTCGTCCCGCTGCTTCCCGGCTGCTCCTGCTCAGATGTCTCGCCGCCCTCGTGCTCATCCCGCTGCTTCCCCCTCGGCAGTTTCTGCTGCTGCTCTGCTCCCAATGATGCGGATATTGAGGGGGGAGGGACAGGGGTGGGGGCGTCAGGGAGGAGGAGACCGGCCAGAACAGTTGCGGAGGAAGAGACGGAGGAGGAGGATGAGGAGGACGAGGAGGAGAAGGAGGATGAGGGGAGGAGGAGTGGCAGGAAGAGGGGACGGAGCACTCGGGGTATGAGGAGAGGGTAATTGTGATTATGATATCTTGTTGGCGATTCTGATGAATGCTGCTCTGATGGCGATGATGATGAGGATGATGATGTTGATGACGACGATGATGATGATGGTGATGCTGCTGATTCTGATGATGATGACGATGACGATGACCATGATGCTGGTGATGATGCTGATGCTGTTGATGATGATGATGATGACGATGCTGATGCTGATGGTGATGATGCTGCTGATGATGATGATGATGATACTGATGATGACGATGACGACAATGCTGATGATGATAAGGATGATGATGATCACGATGATGATGATGCTGCTGATGATTATGCTGATGATGGTGATGCTGATGGTGATGCTGATGGCGACGACGACGATGATGATGGTGATGATGGTGTTGTAGATGATGATTCTGATGATGGTTATAATGATTATGTTGATAGCAAGGCGGACGATTATGATGATGCTGCTGGTGCTGATGATGATGAGGATGATTCTAATGATTATGACGATGATGACGATGTTGATGCTGCTGCTGATGATGCTGCTGCTGCTGATGGTGATGATGATGATGATGATGATGATGATGATGATGAGGATGCTGATGATGATGGTTGTGGTGGTGGTGATGATGATGATGATGGTGGTGGTGTTGAGTGTGGTCGTGGTAGTGTCGATGATGATGCTGCTGCTGATGATGATGCTGATGATGATGATGCTGCTGATGATGATGCTGCTGCTGATGATGATGATGCTGATGATGGTGCGGTCAAGTGATGGCGAAACGCTGTGGCCCCAGCCGACACCAGTCGCCCAGGGCCGCCCTGCGGCGAGCGCAGCCTGGGGCCACCCCGCAGCTTCTGCTGTTGCTCTGCTGCCCATGATGAGCAGATTGAGGAGAAAGATGAGAAGACAGACGAGGAGGAGGATGAGCAGGAGGAGGATGAGGGGGAGGGGGAGGAGGAGAAGGAGGATGAGGGGGGGAGCAGTGGCAGGAAGAGGAGACGGAGGACTCGGGGTATGAGGAGAGGGTGATGGTGATTACGCTATGTTATGGGCGATTCTGATGAATTCTGCTCTGATGGCGATGATGAGCATGATGATATTAATGATGGCGACGCTGATGCTGGCGATGATGATCATACTGACGCAGACGAGCAGGAGGAGGAGGAGGAAGATGATGATGATGATGATGATGATGATGATGATGATGCTGATCATGATGATCATGATGATGATCATGATGACGACGATGGTGGTGATGATGCTGCTGATGATGCTGATGACGATGATGATGAAGCGGTAAATGATTATGATGATGCTGGTAGTGCTGATGATGCTGCTGATGCTGATGATGATGAAGACGACGATTATGATGCTGATAATGATGATGACGATGATGATGATGATGATGATGATGATGATGATGGTGCTGACGATGATGATGCTGCTGCTGATGGCGACGACGACGATGATGATTGTGATGATTGTGGTGCTGATGCTGATGATGATGCTGATCATGATTATGATGATGATGATGATGATGATGATGATGATGATGATGATGATGATGATGATGATGATGAAGCTGCTGCTGCTGATGATGATGATGATGATGAGGATGATGATAATGATGATGCTACTGCTGCTGATAATGATGATGATGATGGTGGTGGTGGTGATGATGGTTGTGGTGATGATAATGATGATGCTGACGACGATGGTGATGATGCTGATGCTGATGCTGATGCTGCTGTTTATGATGATGCTGATGATGATGCTGATGCTGATGATGATTATGATGAGTATGATGGCGATTGTGATGACGCTGCTGCTGCTGATGCTGCTGATGATGATGATGATGGTGATGATTATGATGGTGATTGTGATCGTGATTATGATGATGCCGAGGACGACGATGGCGATTGTCTTCTGCTTCGTTCCCTATCCCTCTCCACTTTGGCACGGTGGCGGATCTCCAGCCATCCCAGGTGCTGGAGCAGACGGGGTCGGAGGATCGCGGCGCGACCTGACGCGTGAGAGTTGCATCGGCGATGCGGTGCGATCCTCCGACCCTATCTGCTCCGGCCCCACCATTTAGGGAAGGCCTCCAGTATCCGTACCTTTTGCCACCCCTCCTCCCTTTGAGTGAACCCCCTACCTATCCTCTCCTTTGGCAAGTACCCTGGCATCGCTCGGACGTGTGCATTTTTTCTCGGCGAGACCCATTGAGGACGACCCTGGACCATCGAGCAAAAAAAACACGCACGAAACCGAAAAATGCACGGGAAATGGACGTCCGAGCGATGGCAAGAGTACGCGCTGACTCTTTGACGACAGTGGAGGAGGGTAAGGCCCTCATCAGGGTCCTTCACTCTTCGTTGCCACCTTTACCGACGGATGCTCTGGAGGAAGTCGGCCCTTCGGTCAGCCCCTCCCAGCATCATCTCCCCGGTTGAGCCGCCTCCCTGGTCGGTGCCCGTGCCGAGCGGTCAGCACTGGGCGGGCGGGCGCACCTGGGCACGGCCAGCTCACGCAGGCGCCCCGGCCGCATCGGGCAGCTCAGATCGGCCACGCGCAGAGGGGGGGTCGGCGGAGGGGGGAGGGGGGGAATGCTTCCTAGCAGGAGGCTGGCTGCCTCTCAGGAGGCGCGGGCCGTGTCTATAGATGTAAGGCCGGCGTCATCAGAGAAGCGGCCTCCCAAGAAGCCTCCCCCCTCTCCCCTTACCCCCTTCTGCGCGCCGCCAAGGTCTCTTCGGGGCGTCGTGGTGTCATCCGGGGGCCCCGTCGGGCCATCTCGGGCAGTCCTGGAGGCATCATGGATCCCACCCTGGGGCCAGATGGATCGCTCTGGAGGGCATCTTGGGGCCTATGGAGGCTCTCCTTGGGCCGTCTTGAGGAGCAGTCGGCCGCGGGCTACGTCATGAAAACGCACTGTTCTGTTTACGCGTCTTGCTCGATCCCCAGGATTCTACGTTGGAGGTCGCATCGGCCCTGCCTGGACGGGGCGTCTCGGAAGGCATCCTGGGTGTTCGTGGGGCATGGGAGTTCTCGGAAGCTTGGGCCGTCCTGGCGCCATCGCGGGCCGTCGAAGGCCGTTGTGTCGACTGCATTTGTCTCAATCTATGCTGGGAGGCAGTGCGTGTACCATGTACCATCAAGCACATCATTACGCGCATGGGCATGTACGCAGTGATATTCGCGGGCACCGATTTACACGCATGCGCCGATGCAATCTTGCGTTAATGTGAATGTAGTAACATATGACCATGCGGCCATAATGCAGCACACATACACATATCTACACATATGCTAGCACACGTTCTACTTCTTACAACTTTCTGGCCTCGGGTGTCCGGTACGCCGTTCTCCATGATATTTCATCATCGCCACATCAGGTTTGTTGTATTTGTTTATCGGCAGCCAGTTCCACAAGATGCCGATCAATGTCTAGAGGCATTCTACCGTGGATGTAAAGAATTAACGCGAAACCCATCCATAACATTGAATTCCGCCATTCAAAGATATGGAACGCAAGCTAGGCATGAACGGCCCCAGGTTGAAAAAAGTGCTTCCGTGTTTCGCGTTTATTGTTTACATTTTCGCGGGCAGCTGCCGATCTTGCCCTACCTGGAACTCGCGGCCTTTGAATGGCGAAATCCAATGTTATGAATCAGTTTCGCGTTAATTGTTTACATCCACGGTATCGCTCTACACCTCCTGGGTCCGCTTCGGCCGCAAGCTGCTCATGCGACACGCGGTTTGTTTTTCTGGCGATTTTAGTGAGGGTATGCGGAAGGACCGCTGCTCTTTTCGAGAGTTCGCCGCACGGTACAGAGCGAAGTGTTTGGCCAGGGCAAAGTGCACAGCTCATGACTTGTAGTCAACTGGCCGCCCCTCTTCAGAGCTGCTGAGTGACATCGCCAGCGAGAAAAGGCCACAATTGCCATCGCGCGAGGTCTCTCTTCATCCGAGCTGTCCCAATTTGCCACACGAGGCGCACGTGTTCATCGCACTGGCGTGCAGCATACGTGGATTGTGTGTGTGTGTGTGAAACTGAGTGTGTGTGTGTTTGTGTGTGTTTGTGTGTGTGTCTGTGTGTGTGTGTGTGTGTGCGTGCGTGTGTGTGTGTGTGTGTGAATGTGTGTGTATGTGTGTGTGTGTGTGTGTGGGTGTGCGTGCGCGCGTGCGTGTATGTGTGTACTTCGCGGCGTGACTCGAGCCGACCTCGACTGAGCCCCTGCGGGTGTAGTACTGTGACGCGCCGAGTCGTTCTCGCCGCGAGTCGGTACCTATAGCTACCTGACCTCTTGTGTCGCTGGAATCGACTACGTCGATGCACGACCTTCTTAATTCGGTTGTTGCCCCACCTACCAGATATCGTCTCCCTGCTTGGGCACTCATATCAGAAGCTGGGTTTCTGGCCCATGCTCGCACTGTCACATCTGTACTGGGGTTCTTGGTCCGAGACACCCGATCTCCCCTTCCAACGCGCACCTCTGCAGGGTCCATCTCGATCCGTTCGATCCGATTCGATGTTGGCCCGCTCCGGCCGACTCGTTCCGGCTCGACTCCAATCTTCCGACGATCCGATGTGGCCCGATGCTCGCATGGCGCTGGCATGCATCCTGGCGCAGCTGATCCGATTCGATTCCGACCTTCGTTCCGATGTGGCCCGATCCGACGCACATGCCGATCCGACCCGATCCGATGCTGACTGATCTTGTCTCTGCCGTCGCATCTGTACCAGGGTCTGCCAGGGCCAACGCCAGGGGGGACTGGCCCTGGGGATCTCGGCAACACCCAAACATACTTATACTACATGTGCGTCGCCCCCCCAGGGGCGACGCGCGCACCGAGCAATCTTATAGTATATGCGTCGCGGCGTGCGCTTCCTGGCCACACCGCTCGGGAAACGATATACTACAAGATGGGTATACTATATGTTTGGGTCGGACGCGCGCCTCCAAGGAGAACATCTAGTACTAGTATGTCTTTGTGCACCCCATGGGGAGGGGGTCAGCATCGACCCCCAATCGCCCATTCGTCACCGATCACGGCCTGGGCCCCCCACCCCCGTGCACCGTGCAGCAGCGTGCGGCTTCGCGGTGGGGGGACGGTTGCTGCTCCTCGGCGGCGTGCTGCGGCTTCCGGGTGCTGCCGCCCCCCCCCCCCCCGAAGAGCCAGCCCCCCCCCCCCCCTCTCCCTGCTCGGGTGTTGCCAGAAGTGTCCCCGGCCCAAGATCCCCAGGAGTTCCAAGGAGGCCACCGCGGCCTCCAGAGCACGCATCATTGCAGCAATGGGAACATGACCACAGCCGCTGCTTCTGGTTTGCGCCGCCTTCCAGCCAGCCGAAAAAGAAGCAGTGGTTGTGGTCATTTCCCTGGTGCCAAGCTCAACGAAAATGACCACAACCACTGCTTTGTCTCTGCGGGCTGGAAGGCGGCAACAAAAGAAAAGCAGTGGCTGTGGTCGTTTTCACGCCCCGTAATCACGAGGCCCAGAGGGCCCAGAGAGCATCAAAGTGGACGGTGGAAGCTGGGGGCTCCGTGGGCCGGGGGCACCTTTTAGCCTTTAGCAGCCCCCGACCTGTCGACCTCCCCCCCGCCATCTCTGGCCCGCACACCCCATGAATCCAGGCCTCCCAAATCGGGGGCGGAAAAGAGGGGGGTGATGACTAGGGGGGGGTGGATATCATGGCGGGGGTCATGAGATTTCCCCAGATTTCGTGGCGCCTCTTCTAATTTCATTACGTTCCTGGCCCCCCCGCAGGGCCGCGCACATGCCGCCGGTCATGATTTGCACCCCCCCGTCTTGGACACCCCCCTCTTGGCCGCTCCCGACCAAATGGGGTCCGAGTACAGTCGGACCGAGGTATGACATCAAGGTCGGTTCGGGGAGGGTACTCTGATGTTTTTTGTGTTCGTGGGAGCTCTTGTGCACCCTGGGGAGGGTGCCCTTGGATGTTCTGTGTGTTTTGCCGGGTTGGTATCGTGTTTTTTCCCTAACAGCGAAGACTGATAGGTTTCTAGTGGGGTCAAAAGAGAGCAGCAGATGACTCCACAGGGGGGTCTGGGCGGGTGCCGGACAGGGTGCCGCAGAAGTCGTTTTAAGCCAACAGTCACACACTTCGTGCTCTTCGACCTCCCAGAACTCCATTCCCGGGCCACATTCTGAATGCCCGGAGCCAACTGTAGGCCACTTCGTGCTCTTCGACTTCCCAGAACTCCATTCCCGGGCCACATTTTGGATGCCCGGAGCCAACTGTAGGCCACTTCGTGCTCTTCGATTTCCCAGAACTCCATTCCCGGGCCACATTTTTGATGCCCGGAGCCAACTGTAGGCCACTTCGTGCTCTTCGATTTCCCAGAGTTCCATTCCCGGGCCACATTTTGGATGCCCGGAGCCAACTGTAGGCCACTTCGTGCTCTTCAAGTTCCCAGAACTCCATTCCTGGGCATGATTTTGAATGCCCGGAGCCAACTGTAGGCCACTTCGTGTTCTTCTAGTTCCAGAACTCCATTCCTGGGCCACATTTTGAATGCTGAGGCAGGCTGATGCTGCGGCCGAGGCAGGCTGAGGCTGAGGCAGGCTGAGGCTGAGGCCGAGGCTGAAGGCAGACTGAGGCTGAGGCTGAAGCAGACTGAGGCTGAGGCTGAGGCAGGCTGAGGCTGAGGCTGAAGCAGGCTGATGCTGAGGCAGGCTGAGGCTGAGGCTGAGGCTGATGCAGGCTGAGGCTGAGGCAGGCTGAGGCTGAGGCCGAGGCTGAAGGCAGACTGAGGCTGAGGCTGAAGCAGGCTGAGGCTGAGGCTGAGGCAGGCTGAGGCTGAGGCAGGCTGAGGCTGAGGCTGAGGCAGGCTGAGGCTGAGGCTGTGACTGCGACTGCCGTTGCCGCTGCGACTGTCATCGCGAATGCGACTACGACTGCGAGAACAGCAGAATTCTACAACTGGATTTTCATCTGAATCTTAAGGGGAATGCTTTCAGATATGCTTCTACACATCGCTGTTAGGTTGCTTTGCCGGGATAATTGAGGGACGAGGATCGCGTCGCATCGCCGATGCATCGGCGATACGGCTCGATGTGGTTCCCGATTTTCTCCACGTCGACGTCGCCGATGCATCGTCGACGTCGAAGAAGCGGAACCCTTCTCGTTTGGGAGGGGCTCCGCGTTCTTTGATTGTTTCACAGTTTGCCTCATGTTTCCCGTAGGTTTTCGATGGGACATCGAGGTTTCATTCATGGAAAAGGGGGGCCTCGTTCCTGATTTCGGGTTCCTTAGGTCAACGCCCCGACTGTACATCGGCGCGATCCTCCGACCCCATCTGCTCGGACCCCATCTGTCAGGAGGACAAGAAACACACAGACACAACTAATCGTCGATTCCCCAGAAAAGATGGGAAAATATGGGAAGTGGGGGGGAAAACAGAAACCCAGAAAATATAGGAAAATATGGGGAATCTTTTTTACCTAACAGCGAAGACTGATAGGTTTCTAATGGGCTAAAAAGAGAGCAGCAGATGACTCCACAGGGGGGTCTGGGCGGGTGCCGGACAGGGTGCCGCAGAAGTCGTTTTAAGCCAACACTCACACACTTCGTGCTCTTCGACCTCCCAGAACTCCATTCCCGGGCCACATTCTGAATGCCCGGAGCCAACTGTAGGCCACTTCGTGCTCTTCGACTTCCCAGAGCTCCATTCCCGGGCCACATTTTGAATGCCCGGAGCCAACTGTAGGCCACTTCGTGGTCTTCGAGTCCCCAGAACTCCATTCCCGGGCCACATTTTGAATGCCCGGAGCCAACTGTAGGCCACTTCGTGCTCTTCGAGTTCCCAGAACTCCATTCCCGGGCCACATTTTGAATGCCCGGAGCCAACTGTAGGCCACTTCGTGCTCTTCGAGTTCCCAGAACTCCATTCCCGGGCCACATTTTGAATGCCCGTAGCCAACTGAGGCTGAGGCAGGCTGCTGCTGAGGCAGGCTGAGGCTGAGGCTGAGGCAGGCTGAGGCTGAGGCAGGCTGAGGCTGAGGCTGAGGTTGAGGCTGAGGCTGAGGCTGAGGCAGGCTGAGGCAGACGCTGAGGCAGGCTGATGCTGAGGCAGGCTGAGGCTGAGGCTGAGGCTGATGCAGGCTGAGGCTGAGGCTGAGGAAAAGGTTGAGGCTGAGGCTAAGGTTGAGGCTGAAGCTGAAGCAGGCTGAGGCTGAGGCTGAGGCAGGCTGAGGCTGAGGCTTAGGCAAGCTGATACTGAGGCAGACTGAGGCTGAGGCTGAGGCAGGCTGAGGCTGAGGCTGAGGCTGAGGCTGAGGCAGGCTGAGGCTGAGGCTGAGGCTGAGGCTGAGGCTGAGGATGAGGCAGGCTGAGGCAGACGCTGAGGCAGGCTGAGGCTGAGGCTGAGGCAGGCTGTGGCTGAGGCTGAGGCTGAGGCTGAGGCTGAGGCTGATGCAGGCTGAGCCTGAGGCAGGCTGAGGCTGAGGCAGGCTGAGGCTGAGGCTGTGGCTGTGGCTGAGGCTGAGGCTGAGGCTGAGGCAGGCTGAGGCAGACGCTGAGGCAGGCTGAGGCTGAGGCAGGCTGAGGCTGAGGCTGAGGCTGATGCAGGCTGAGGCTGAGGCTGGCTGAGGCTGAGGCCGAGGCTGAAGGCAGACTGAGGCTGAGGCTGAAGCAGGCTGAGGCTGAGGCCGAGGCAGGCTGATGCTGAGGCTGAGGCAGGCTGAAGCTGAGGAAAAGGTTGGGGCTGAGGCTGAGGCAGGCTGAGGCTGAGGCTGAGGCAGGCTGAGGCTGAGGCTGAGGCAGGCTGATGCTGAGGCTGAGGCTGAGGCTGAGGCTGAGGCTGATGCAGGCTGAGGCTGAGGCAGGCTGAGGCTGAGGCCGAGGCTGAAGGCAGGCTGTGGCTGAGGCTGAGGCTGAAGCAGGCTGAGGCTGAGGCTGAGGCAGGCTGAGGCTGAGGCTGAGGCAGGCTGATACTGAGGCAGGCTGAGGCTGAGGCTGTGACTGTGACTGCCGTTGCCACTGCGACTGTCATCGCGAATGCGACTGCGACTGCGAGAACAGGAGAATTCTACAACTGGATTCTCATCTGGATCTTAAGGGGAATGTTTCCATATATGCTTCTACACATCGCTGTTAGGTTGCTTTGCCGGGATAATATTACCTAGCAGCGAAGACTGATAGGTTTCTAATAGGGGTCAAAAGAGAGCGTCTGATGACTCCCCAGGGGGGTCTGGGCGGGAGCCGGACAGGCAAGGGCTGGGCTCGTTTTAACCAAACAGTCGCATACTTTGTGCTCTTCGACCTCCCAGAACTCCATTCCCGGGCCACATTTTGAATGCCCGGAGCCAACTGTAGGCCACTTCGTGCTCTTCGACTTCCCAGAACTCCATTCCCGGGCCACATTTTGGATGCCCGGAGCCAACTGTAAGCCATTTCGTGCTCTTCGACTTCCCAGAACTCCATTCCCGGGCCACATTTTGGATGCCCAAGAACCAGCTGCAGGCCACTTCGTGTTCTTCGAGTTCCCAGAACTCCATTCCCGGGCCACATTTTGGATGCCCGGAGCCAACTGTAGGCCACTTCGTGTTCTTCCATTTCCCAAAATCCACTCCCGGGCCACATTTTGGATGCCCGGAGCCAACTGTACGCCACTTCGTGCTCTTCCACTTCCCAGACTTCCAAGACTCATCATCTTCATCATCACCATCGTCCCCGTAGCCTTCTTGGCTACAGCCCTGCTTTCGAAGATTTCCTTTCAAAGGAACTGCGCAGCGCCTACTGCGCACCTTAATGCCAGGACATGCTGATAGTTCTCGGTCTGGCGGCGGTGCTCCTGACCCTGCTGCATTGAACAGCGGTGCTCCTCAGCCTGCGGCAGGGAACAGCGCTGCTCCTCAGCGTGCTGCATTGAGCGGTCCTCTGCAAACGCTCGTCGAGCACGTGAAGCAGTTCGGCCGGATACCCCGAAGCGAAATAAAGGAACGTCCGAACAAGAACGGGCCGAAAACAAGTTGGGCAAACGTTTCTCGGTCCATCGCGACCGCATCCCCAAAGACAATTTTACCTAACAGCGAAGACTGATAGGTTTCTAATGGTCTCAATTGAAAGCATCTTGACTCCTCAGGGAGGTCTGGGCAGATGCCGGACGGGTGCCGGGGAGAATCCGCGGAAGTCGTTTTAAGCAAACAGTTGCACACTTCGTGGTCTTCGAGGTCCCAGAACTCCATTCCTGGGCATGTTTTTGAATGCCCAAAGCCAACTGTAGGTCACTTCGTGGTCTTCGAATTCCCAGAACTCCATTCCTGGGCATGATTTTGAATGCTCGGAGCCAACTGTAGGCCACTTCGTGGTCTTCGAGTTCCCAGAATTCCATTCCTGGACATGATTTTGAATGCCCGGAGCCAACCGTAGGCCACTTCGTGGTCTTCGAGTTCCCAGAATTCCATTCCTGGGCATGATTTTGAATGCCCAAGAACCAGCTGCAGGCCACTTCGTGTTCTTCGAGTTCCCAGAACTCCATTCCCGGGCCATTTTTTGAATGCTGAGGCAGGCTGAGGCTGAGGCTGAAGCAGGCTGAGGCTGAGGCAGGCTGAAGCTGAGGCCGAGGCTGAAGGCAGACTGAGGCTGAGGCTGAAGCAGGCGGAGGCTGATGCTGAGGCTGAGGCTGAGGCGAAGGCAGCCTGATGCTGAGACAGGCTGAGGCTGAGGCTCAGGCTGATGCAGGCTGAGGCTGAGGCAGGCTGAGGCTGATGCCGAGGCTGAAGGCAGACTGAGGCTGAGGCCGAAGCAGGCTGAGGCTGAGGCTGAGGCTGAGGTGAGGCAGGCTGAGGCTGAGGCTGAGGCAGCCTGATGCTGAGACAGGCTGAGGCTGAGGCTGAGGCTGAGGCAGGCTGAGGCTGAGGCAGGCTGAGGCTGAGGCCGAGGCTGAAAGCAGACTGAGGCTGAGGCTGAAGCAGGCTGGGGCTTAGGTTGAAGCAGGCTCAGGCTCAGGCTGAGGCAGGCTGAGGCTGAGGCTGAGGCAGGCTGAGGCTGAGGCTGAGGCTGAGGCTGTGATTGCGACTGCCGTTGCCACTGCGACTGTCATCGCGAATGCGACTGCGACTGCGAGAACAGCAGAATTCTACAACTGGATTCTCATCTGAATCTCAAGGGGAATGCTTCCAGATATGCTCCTACACATCGCTGTTAGGTTGCTTTGCCGGGATAGCTTGTGTGTATTTATTTGTGTGTCCTGGGGCCCCTTCAATCTGGGAGGTCCTCCGGGAAGGCCTGCGGCCCGTGCCTGCCCGACGCGCCCAGGCTCCGCCCTCCCAGGGGCGACTCGGCTCTCCGGCCGCGCTCGCCCCCCCGCCCGGCGCCCTCCCCCGCGCGCCTCGGGAGCGTCGAGGCGGCGGCCAGTGCAGGCGGAAGTCGGCCAGAGCGCCGGACTCTGCAGGATCCTGCATGACCAGCGTGAACGGGCCCCAGGGCACACAAACAAACACACACACAAATCAAATGATTCCCCACATTTTTCCGTATTTTTTGAATTTTTGTCTTCCCCCCCACTTCCATATTTTCCCATATTTTCTTGGGAGTGGACGATTAATTGTGTCTGTGTGTTTTTCCCCTCCTGACAGCGTTGCATCGCCGCTGGCTAGCGTGCAGGATCCTGCAACGCCTGACTGACCCGGGTCTGGACCGACCCTGGGTCAGCAGATGCCCGACCCCCCGCCTCCCCCGCCGCGGCGTCCCCTCCGGGGCGACCCGCCTGAGAACTCGGCCCCCCCTCGACAACTGCACAATCTGAACACTGCTCTCCTCTCTCCCACGCAGACCCCGAGGTCGTAGCCTGCTCCCCATCCGCTCACTGTTTTTCATACATCGGATCCCCCAAAGGCGGTACATCATGTGTTTTGTTCCAGTCCGAACGTTTTCGGTGTTTCCAGCATGGCGCTCCCGCTACAGCGTTGGCTCAATGTTCTGGCTCTCGGCCCTTCAAATCATAAAAGGTGGTCGATCATATGTGCTTGTTTGATCCGAACGTCTTCCGTGTTTCCAGCATGGCGCTCCCGCTGCAGGCGTTGGCTCAATTTTCTGGCCCTCCGTCCTTCCAAATCAGAACAGGTGGTCGATCGTATGTTTTTTCTCCCATTTTAGCGTTTTCGGTTTCGGTGTTTCCAGAATGACGCTTCCGCTACAGCGTTGTCCCCATTTTTCCCTACTCAGGCTTGCCTAATTACGGGGTTCTTACTTGTTGAAGATTGGTGTCTCAGGGTGCCACTTTGCCCGTTCCCAGGAGATTCCTCAGGTTCCTCTTCCTCGGATTCCTCGGGTTCTCCGACCCTGGTGCCTCCCACTGTTACGTTGCCCGTTTCCCAGAGTTTCCTCGGGTTCCCTGGGTTCTCCGGGTTCTTCGGGTTCCCCGCCCCTGGTGCCTCCTGTTGGTACGGTGCTCGTTCCTTGGAGGTTCCTCGGGTTCCCTGGGTTCCTCGGATTCACCGCCCCCAGTTGTCCCAAGCAATGCTAAGCAATGCCAAGCAATGCCAAGCAATGCCAAGCAATGCCAAGCAATGCTAAGCAATGCCAAGCAATGCCAAGCAATTCCAAGCAATGCCAAGCAATGCCAAGCAATGCCAAGCAATGCCAACCCATGCAGAGCAATGCCAAGCAATGCCAAGCAATGCTAAACGATGCGCCCGGCGATGCGCCCAGCGATGCGCCCATGCAATAGGCTTTCCCCTAATTGGGGTCGCGCCGGGTTCATTTGGCTTTCGGTTCTTCCAAATCATACTCCTTACCTCATTTCTTAGTTGTGGATCCTCCACATCGTGTTCTCGCTACAGCGTTGGCTCTCATTTTACGCTCCCCTCTGCGATGCCACGCTGTGCGCTGCAATGCGTCACTACGCAATGCCATAACATGTTACGCTCTTCCGTGCTCTTCTACGCCGTGCTATTCCGTGCGCTACTATGCATCTCGCACCCTCTCCGGATGATTGCACTGCTCGACATACGATTGTGCGAATAGAGATGCGATCTGCGCCGTGGTGAAGGGATGGGAGGGAGGGGCGTGACGTCAGATAAGACGCTTGCGAATCTGGCTTGTCCTCGCCCCCTCGACCCCCCCGCCTCCTCCGATCCGGGAGGGCCGAGGCGGACTCGGGGCGGTTCGGGGAGGATCCAGGCGGACTCGAGGTGGATCGAGGAGGGTCGCGGCGGACTCGATGCGGATCGAAGGGTATCGAGGACCGAGGAGGATTCGAGGCGGATCGAGGGGATCGGGGACCGAGAAGGACCGAGGAGGATCGAGGCGGACCGAGGGGATCGAGGAGGATCGAGGTGGACAGAGTCTCGATGCTACTCGACCCCCTCCCCTGACAGCGCGGCGCGGGTGTTTGCCCGCCCCGCCAGGCCTCGACGGCGACGCCTTCGCTGCCTCTGGCCGACCCGCCGGCCTGAGCCGCAGCTAAAGCGTGTTCTGTCGAGAATGTTTCTTCCCATGCCGTTTCTCCCGCTGCATTAATGTTTCGCCAAGGCGCAGGCCATGCCGCGACTACAGCATGCCCGCTAAGAATATAATTGTTTACTGTAGAGTGTTCTTTTCAATCCTGCGTTTTTTCCCCGATTTCGGCTTCTATGGCCCGTTATCGGTTAACTTACTATCATACCGATCTTCTCCCTCCGAAAGCAACAAACATAAACGTAACAACTCGGAGGTCCGCGCAGATTTTCTCGGATCGGTGCTGGAGGCCCCTGGCGGCGCTTCCGGCGCCGCCCCGGGCGCGCTCCGCGCGCCAGGGAGGGGGGTCAAGCGCCGATGCGAGAAATCCGCGCGGACCTCCGAGTTTGAATGTTTATGTCATTGTTTGTTCCCCCTATTCCCTGCCCGTCCGGGGTGCACCAGTGACTGCCAGGGGTGGGGCAGTGGGCCGAGGCAGGGTCTAGCCAGACCAAGCCCAGATCTCCGACGAACAGTTTATTTCAGCCTGGGCGTTTTTCCTCTCCTCGGTTTCGGCCTCTGGGGGCCGCCATCGGACCCCAGGACCATCCAAAAACATAGCCAGGACGAAAAACTGCCCCTGCGGGAGGGTCGGGCGCACTGGGGCCGCGGATGGGAAGGCTCCGATCGGCGCAGGTCAGGGCACGAGCCTGGCCGAACGGGATGGCAGCGAAGCCAACGGGCGCAGCGAAGCCAACAGCCAGACCAGGGACCTGGTCTAGCCAGATAAGCTGGGCGTAGCCAGACCAACAACCAGGCTCAGCCAAGCCAACGATCGGGCGCAGCCAAACCAACGACGAGGTCTGAACAAACCAGTCGGGCGTGGCCGAACCAACGACCAGGTGCGCGGAAACCCCACCAGACAGCATTTGGCATTTTAACACGCCTCATTGTGCCGTGAGGGCACGGTGGTGTATCTCACGAGGCATCGTGACGTTGAATGAGTGCGGGCCGATTTTTTTTGGCGATGGGTCGTTGGCTCCTTTGCCTTACCCGCTGTGGTTTACGTGGGTGTCCCGGGGCGTCCAGAAGGCCGTAGCTGTGAGGGGGGGGTCAAAACATGCCCGCTTTCGGCAGAGTCGGGGTCGAGCCCGTCCTGAGACTTGTGGTGCGCCAAGTGGATTTTGGGCGTACGGCGAAGGGGGCGGGGGCTCCCAGGTGGGCCAGCGGCTTCTCAGAAGGGCTCGGAACCTTCCAAGAGAGCTTGGCCGAGGGGGCTTCTCGTAAGGCCTTTGTGAGAAGGCCTTTTGGATGGCAGGAGCTGAAGGCCCGAGGATTCCCCAGGAGTTCCTGAGTATCCGACTACGGACCTTCGTGGATCCGAGGATTCCTTGGGGATTCCGTCGGGGTTCTGGTGGATCAGAGGATTCCTTTGGGATTCCTTCGGGGTTCCTGATGATTCCCTGGGGATTCCTGGGGGTCCGAGGGTTCCATCGGGATTCTTGAGGATTCTATATCGTTTCTTAGGACCCGAGGGCTCCCTCAGGACCCCCGAGGATTGTCGAAGAATTCCTGAGGATTCAGTTGGATTCCCGATGTATTCCTGAGGACCCGAGGACTCTTGAGGGATTCCTGATGATCTGGTGTTCCCCAAGGATTCCCGGGGATGCGCGAGGATTTCTGGGGGATTCCCGAGGACCCGAGGGCCCGGTAGGGATTCCTAAAGAACCGAGAAGCCCGTAGGGATTCCTGAGGACCCGAGGATTGCCAAGGTATTTTTGAGGATCCGAGGGCTCCCTCGGGGTTCCTGAGGAATCGCGAGGGTTCCCTAAGGATTCCTAAGGGTCGGACCACTCCCTGCGGGTCCGAGTATTCAGTGTGGATTCCTGGGGGCCCGAGGATTCCTGATGGAATTCTTGGATTCTTGGAGGAGGATGAGGAGGAGGAGGAGGAGGAGGAGGAGGAGGAGGAGGGACGAGGAGGACAGGAGGAGGAGGAGGAGGAGGAGAGGAGGAGGAAGGAGGAGGAGGAGGAGGAGGAGGAGGAGGAGGAGGAGGAGGAGGAGGAGGAGGAGGAGGATGAGGGGAGGAGGAGGAGGAGGAGGAGGAGGAGGAGGAGGAGGAGGAGGAGGAGGAGGAGGAGGAGGAGGAGGAGGAGGAGGAGGAGGAGGAGGAGGAGGAGGAGGAGGAGGAGGAGAACGAGGAGGAGGAGGAGGAGGAGGGAGGGGAGGGGAGGGGAGGGGAGGGGAGGGGGGGGGAGGGGAGGTGAGGGGAGGGGAGGGGAGGGAGGGGAGGGAGGGAGGGAGGGGAGGGGGAGGGAGGAGGAGGAGGAGGAGGAGGAGGCGGAGGAGGCGGAGGGGCGGAGGAGGAGGAGGCGGAGGAGGAGGAGGAGGGGGAGGAGGAGGGAGGAGGGAGGAGGGAGGAGGGAGGAGGGAGGAGGGAGGAGGGAGGAGGGAGGAGGGAGGAGGGAGGAGGGAGGAGGGAGGAGGGAGAAGGGAGGAGGGAGGAGGGAGGGAAGGGAGAGGAGGGAGGAGGAGGAGGAGGGAGGAGGAGGAGGAGGAGGAGGAGGAGGAGGAGGAGGAGGAGGAGGAGGAGGGGGAGGAGGAGGAGGAGGAGGAGGAGGAGTAGGAGGAGGAGGATGATGATGAGGGAGGAGGAGGAGGATGAAAAGGAGGAAGAGGAGGAGAGGGAGGAGGAGGAAGGCACGTGGATCAAGCAACTTCCATTCTTATTTTTACTGGCATCATTATCTTTATTATTCATATTATTATTATTCTGATTGTTATTATTATCCGTATTATTAGTAGTAGCACCATTTTTATCATCATCATGCTTATACTTATTACACTTATTAGTATTATTGTTATTACTATGATTATTATTGTTGTTAGTATTGTTGTTAGTATGATTGTTATTATTATTGTTGTGTTATGTCTCTATATAATTCGTCGGCCATCCCCGTTTGGTGAGAGCGGGATCAGGAGGCGAGATAATGCCCATCAGTTCCTTTACTCAGGTTTATCCCCATGTTGGTGTGAATTCATTCGATCAATCTTGTGGGACGGAGATTGTCCCAGCGACGCGGTTGCATTTGAGAGGCGGTTATTCATCACCTGTAGTTTTTGAGTTCTTTCTTGCTGCGCTTTGAGCGTTGGTCGGGAGGGCATCCTTACGACCTTCGGGAGGGCCACCTTCCGTGCTCCAGGGGCGGGCGGATATATTTCATTTCTTGTGTATAGTGCGTATTCGTTCCTCTCTCCACCTCCACTAGAAACTGAGCGCAAGAAACGAGATCCCGAAGGAGTCATCCGTCTGCCCGTGCGACAGCAGCCGCACGCGCGCATCAGGAACTGCCTGTGCGACACAGCAGCTGCCGCACTCTGTTCTACGCGCGTTGGCTCAAGGACACTCCCGAGCGCGAGCTGGAAAGAGAACGACCGTCATCCGACACCATTGCACCCGCTTGGCACTGGCTATGGTTCTTGATGGGACCGTGCGCGCTGTCACAAGGAGGGAGTAGGCGGAGGTGGAGGAGGAGGAGGGGGATGATGATGATGATGATGATGAGGAGGAGGATGAGGAGGAGGAGGAGGAGGAGGAGGAGGATTATGCGGCATCTCGGAGCTCAGAATTGCGACCATGTCGCAGGCGAAACGGGTTGAAACATATCCAGCGCGGCATGTGGAAGTCCAAAGTTGCGAGGATGCCTCCGGCCAAACGGTGTGGGCTCATCGAGCGGATTTTGGCACGGTCTCTTCATTCCAGAGCTGCATCCTTGCCCACCCTCCTCATTCCTCAGCTTCCTCAGCCCTCAGCTTCCTGCTCATTCCTCAGCACCCTCCTGATTTCGCACTCTCGTCCTCATTCTTATCAGCCTCCTCCGTATTCCCCAGCCTCCTCATCCCTCAGCCTCCTCGTCATTCCTCAGCGTCGTCCTAATTCCACTGCCTTTGCTCATTCCAGAGTCATCTCTTCATTCCTCAGCATCTTCCTCATTCCTTCAGCTCCCTCCTCTTCCCGCAGCTTCCTCTTTCCTCGCCTGTTACTCATTTCTGAGTCTGCTCATTCGTCAGCCTTGCCCTCATTCCTCAGCCTCCTCCGCGTCCACACCCACAAAGTGTGGGAGTGTTAAAGAATCGCGTGAGGCATCCTCGGAATTCCGGGCTCCGAGAGGCTTTGACTTGAGGTGATTTGGCCCGTCTCGCTTGAGACATTGTGAGAACTCTGCGTTCGAAGATGCGGTTTTCGGATCGTTCTGGACGATTTCGCCTGAGACATCCTTGGAACTCTGGTCTCCGACATGCCTTGACTTGAGATGGTCTGGCCCGCTTTGTGGTCGTCGTCGTCGTCGTCGTCGTCCGCCCCTAGACCCATCCGTTCCTACCCTTCCGTATTGCGCTACCCCAGAATGGGCGCTCCACACGCAGAAACATTTCATCGGCGCACGTTGGGTGCGTCGGCTGCCGAATGGTACGTGCTGGGTTCCAAGACAGAAGCGGACATCGTTGGAGGACATCGTTTCGTATCGTAATCGTATGTTTTCATATGATACTCGTATGGGTTTCATATGGTAATTGCCTGGTTTTTGTGTGAATCGTATGGTTGTCGTCTGAGATTCGTATGGTTTTCAGATGGTTATCGTACGGCTTCCCAACGGTAATCGTATGGTTTCATACGGCAAGCGTATGGCTGCCATATGATAATTGTATGGTGTTCGTGTGGCAATCGTTCGGTTGTCATATGATAGTCGCATGCTTTCATGTGACAGTCGTACGTTTTTATATGATAGAGTGTGTAGTTTTCGTATGGAATTCGTATGATTATCATATGGGGTCGTATGGTTTTCGTATGGCATTCGTATGGTTTTCATAGGGTAATCGTACAGTTCTCGTATGGTAATCGTATGGCTCCGAGAGTATCGCCGTATGGTTTTGACGTAACAATCGTGAGATCTTCATTTACTGAGCGTATGACTGTTGTATTGTAATGGTATGGTTTCCTATGCTTATTGTATGGTTTTCTCATGCTATTCGTATGTACGGTTTCGGGGTTTCAATCGCATGTTTTCATATTGTCATATGATGGTTTCCTATTGTAGCAGGATTGCTTCCCATACTAATTATATGGTTTTGATATTATAATTGTGTAGTTTTCCGTTTTCACATGGCAATCGTATGGTTTTTGTATGGCAGTCGCATGGTTTTCACGAGAATCTTGGGACGCCGTATGGTAATCGTGTGGTTCTCATATGGCAATCGTATGGTTATCATATGCGAACCGTATTGCTTTCAAAGGATAAACGTAAGTTTGCGTATGGTGTTCGCATGGTTTTCCTATGGTAACCGTATTGTTTGTGTACGGTAATGGTATGGTTTCTTATGATCGTCGTATGGTTTTCCTAGGGTAGCAGTGTGGCTTTCAGATGAGATTCGTATGGTTTTCATGTGGTAATTGCATGGTTTCATGATATTCCCGTGTGGTTTTCGGCTGGTAGTTGCATGGTTTTTGCATCGCATGGTTTTCATGTGATCATGTGATGGTTTCGTGTTGTAATGCTATGGTGTCCCGATGGCGAACGTATGGTTTTCGTATGGCAGTCGTACGGTTTTTCATATGGTCACTTGTATGGTTTCGTATAGTAATGATATGACCGTCCGATGATAACCGCATGGTTCCCAGCTTTCTTATAGTAATCGTATGGTTGGGTTTGTTCGGTATTATATAGGTATAAGATGATCACATGATATGGCTTTCTATGATATTGGTATGATTTCTTATGGTAATGGTAGGGTTACCTCATGATAATCGCATGGCTTTCTCATGTCAATGGTGTGTCTTCCCTGTGATAGTCGCATGGTTCCCCTATGTTTTTTCCCCCAACCATCCTGTGGTGTTGGGTCCTCGTTTTGAAGAGACGGTGCCCCGCGTCTCCTTCCTCCTCTCCTCCTCCGCCTCCTCTCCCCTCCTATCATCCCCATCGTCATCATCATCATCGTCATCATCATCATTATCATCATCATTATCATCATCATTCCTCTCCTCTCCTCTCCTCTCCTCTTCTCTCCTCTCCTCTCCTCCTCTCCTCTCCTCCTCTCCTCTTCACCCACCCAGTACACCGTTTCGTGGCCCCATAGGGAGCTCCACCGAAGGCCCCAGTGCCCGCGCCCGCATGCGTCACCCACACCCATTTCGGCACACCCCTCACACGTTTCGTGGCTCCATAGGGAGCTCCACCGAAGGCCCCAGTGCCCGCGGCCGCATGCGTCCCCCACACCCATTTCGGCACACCCCTCACACGTTTCGTGGCTCCATAGGGAGCTCCACCGAAGGCCCCAGTGCCCGCGGCCGCATGCGTCCCCCACACCCATTTCGGCACACCCCTCACACGTTTCGTGGCTCCATAGGGAGCTCCACCGAAGGCCCCAGTGCCCGCGGCCGCATGCGTCCCCCACACCCATTTCGGCACACCCCTCACACGTTTCGTGGCTCCATAGGGAGCTCCACCGAAGGCCCCAGTGCCCGCGCCCGCATGCGTCAGCCACACCCATTCGGCACACCCCTCACACGTTTCGTGGCTCCATAGGGAGCTCCACCGAAGGCCCCAGTGCCCGCGGCCGCATGCGTCCCCCACACCCATTTCGGCACACCCCTCACACGTTTCGTGGCTCCATAGGAGCTCCACCGAAGGCCCCAGTGCCCGCGCCCGCATGCGTCACCCACACCCATTTCGGCACACCCCTCACACGTTTCGTGGCTCCATAGGGAGCTCCACCGAAGGCCCCAGTGCCCGCGGCCGCATGCGTCACCCACACCCATTTCGGCACACCCCTCGCACGTTTCGTGGCTCCATAGGGAGCTCCACCGAAGGCCCCAGTGCCCCAGTGCCCGCGGCCGCATGCGTCCCCCACACCCATTTCGGCACACCCCTCACACGTTTCGTGGATCCATAGGGAGCTCCACCGAAGGCCCCAGTGCCCGCGCCCGCATGCGTCACCCACACCCATTTCGGCACACCCCTCACACGTTTCGTGGCTCCATAGGGAGCTCCACCGAAGGCCCCAGTGCCCGCGCCCGCATGCGCCACCCACACCCATTTCGGCACACCCCTCACACGTTTCGTGGCTCCATAGGGAACCCCACCGAAGGCCCAAGTGCCCGCGCCCGCATGCGTCACCCACACCCATTTCGGCACACCCCTCACACGTTTCGTGGCTCCATAGGGAGCTCCACCGAAGGCCCCAGTGCCCGCGCCCGCATGCGTCAGCCACACCCATTTCGGCACACCCCTCACACGCTTCGTGGCCCCATAGGAGCTCCGCCGAAGGCCCCAGTGCTGCCGCCTGCATGCGTCACCCACAAACAATTCGGCACACCCCTCACACGTTTCGTGGCCCCATAGTAGAAGCTCCGCCGAAGGCCCCAGTGCTGCCGCCCGCATGCGTCACCCACACCCATGTCGGCACACCCCTCACACGTTTCGTGGCCCCATAGGGGGCTCCACCGAAGGCCCCAGTGCCGCCGCACGCATGCGTCCCGCGCACCCAATTCGGCATTCCCCTCACACGTTTCGTGGCCCCATAGGGAGCTCCACCGAAGGCCCCAGTGCCGCCGCCCGCATGCGTCACCCACACCCAATTCGGCACACGCCTCACACGTTTTGTGGCCCCATAGGGAGCTCCACCGAAGACCCCAGTGCCGCCGCCCATATGCGTCCCGCACACCCAATTCGGCACACCCCTCACACGTTTCGTGGCCCCATAGGGAGCTCCACCGGAGGCCCCAGTGGCACCGCCCGCATGCGTCACCCGCACACCCAATTCGGCACACCCGTCACACGTTTCGTGGCCCCAAAGGGAGCTCAACCGAAGGCCCCAGTGGCGGCGCTCACATGCGCATGCGTCACCCACACCCAGGTCGGCACACGCCTCACGCGTTTTGTGGCCCCATAGGGAGCTTCACCGGAGGGCCGAGTGGCGGCGCTCACATGCGCATGCGTCAACCACACCCAAGTCGGCACACCCCTCACACGTTTCGTGGGCTCATAGGGAGCTCCACCGAAGCCCCCAGTGGCCGCACTCACATGCGTCCCCACCACCCAATTCGGCACGCCCCTCACAGGTTTCGTGGCCCCATAGGGAGCTCAACCGCAGGCCCCAGTGGCACCGCCCGCATGCGTCACCCGCACATCCAATTCGGCACACCCCTCACACGTTTCGTGGCCCCATAGGGAGCTGCACCGAAGGCCCCAGTGGCAGCGCTCACATGCGTCTCCGCCACCCATCCCGGACACCCCTCACACGTTTCGTGGCCCCATAGGGAGCTCCACCGAAGGCCCCAGTGGCGGCACTTACATGCGTCTCCGCCACCCATCCCGGCCCCCCCCCCGCATGTTTCGTGGCCCCAAAGGGAGCTCCACTGGAGGCCCCTGTGGCGGCCCTCACATGCGCTTCCGCCACTCATGTTGGCACACCCCGCACGTGTTTCATGGCCCCATAGGGCGCCCCAGTGGCACCCATCTCGGCTCACCCCTCACACGTTCCGTGGTCTTATGGGGAGTTCCATTGAAGATGAAACCCACAGCTGCGGTACTCACAACTGCATATGGTTGGGTTCTTCGCCAGGCTATTTTTTTTTGGACTGTTATGGTGTTCTTTTGGCAGTGTGGTTTTCTGGTGGTACTCGTATGGTTCCCGTATGGCAATGGTTTGGCTTCTTGTGGTAATTGCATGACTTTCTTTTTTTTAACGATGAGTGCACGTTTTGTGTTATTTTTTTTTCATGGTAACGGTATGGTTCCTTTGTAGTCATGGTATTGTTTTTCGGTAACGGTACATTTGTATATGTATATATATATATATATATATTATAATATATATATATATATTATAATATATATATATGTACATATATATATTACATGGTATTGTTTCTTATGATAATCGTATGGTTTTGCCGTGGTACTCGTATGGTATGGTTTTCCGATGAGCATCGTGTGGTTTTTCTTACGGTAATGGTATGTCTTGACTATGGTAATTCTGTTGTTTTTGATGGTAGTGGTATGTTTTTATTATGGTGTTTGCATCGTTTTTTATCGTAATGGTACGGTGTGTTATGGTAATGGTATGGTTTTCTTATGGTAGTGGTATGGTTGTCTTATGCTAGTGGTATGGCTATCTTGTGCTAATGGTTTAGTTTTCTTATGGTCATTTGTATGGTTTTGTTATGGTAGTGGTGTGGTTCTCTTGTGGCAATGGTATGGGTGGTTTTCTGATGGTCATGGCAGAATTTTCTTATGGCACTGGTATGGCTTTATTGTGGTAGTGATATGGTTCACTTATGGCAATGATGTGGTTTTCTTATGGTCCTGGTATGGTCTTCTTATGGTAATGGTATCGCTTTCTTATGGTAATCGTATGGTTGTGTTATGGTAATCGGATGGTATGGTTTTCCGATGACCATCGTATGGTTTTCTTACAGTAGTGGTATGTCTTGCCTATGGTAATCGTATTGTTTTTGATGGTAATGGTATGTTTTTTTCTTTTATGGTAATTGCATGTTTTTTTATCGCAATGGTACGGTTTCTTATGGTAATCGTATGGTTTTCTTATGGTAGTGGTATGGCTGTCTTATGCTAGTGGTATGGCTTTCTTATGCTAATGGTTTAGTTTTCTTATGGTCATTGTATGCCTTTGTTCTGGTAAAGGTGTGGTTGTCTGATCGTCATGGTCTGGCTTTCTAATGGTAACGGCGTGGATTTCTCATGGTAATGGTTTGGTTTCTTCTTGTAATCGTATGGTTTTCGCATGGTAATGGTGTGGTTTTCTTATGGTAATGGTAGGGCTTTCTTATTGTAACGGTATGCTTTTATCATGGTACTGGTATGGTTTTCTCATGGTAATCGCATGGGTTTCCCATGGTAGCCGTATGGTTTTCTTATGATAAGGGTGTGGCTCTCTTATGATAATGGTATGCCTTTCTCATGGTAGCCGCATGGTTTTCTTACGGTACCGGAATGGGATTCTTATGGTAATCGTATGGTTTTCTGATGGTAATGGTAGGGTTTTTTTTGATAGTCGTGGGGCTTTTTCATGGTATTCGTATGGCTTTCTTATGGTATTCGGATGTTTTTCTTATGGTCATGGTAACATTTTTAATGGTTTTCGTATGGAATTCTTATGGTAGTAGTATGGTTTTCTTGCGGAGGTCGCGTGGTTTTCCTTCGGTAGTGTTATGGGTTTCTCATGGTAACGGTACGGTCATTTCATTGTAATGTTATGATTTTCTTATGGTCATGGTATGGTTTTCTTGTGGTAATGGTATGGCTTTCTTAAGGTAACGGTATGGTTTTCTAATGGTAATCGTTTGATTTTCTGATGGTCATGGTTTTCGTGTGGTAATGGTATGTTTTTCGTATGACATTTGGATGGTGTTCTTAGGGTAACCCTATGGTTTCCCGATGCCCATTGTAATAGTTGTTTATGGAATTGTGTGGTTTTCCGATGACAGTCGTAAGGTTATTTTTCGTAATCGTATGGTTTTCGTGTCGTAATCGTATGGTTTTCTTCTGGTATTGGTTTGGTTTTCTTATGCTCATGGTTGGGTTTTCTCTGTCCAGCTGATGAGTTGGGCAAACAGAGTACGGACAACAGTAGTAGTAGTAGTAGTAGTAGTAGTAGTAGGAGTGGTAGTCGTAGTAGTAGTAGTAGTAGTAGTAGTAGTAGTAGTAGTAGTAGTAGTAGTAGTAATAGTAGTAGTAGTAGTAGTAGTAGTAGTAGTAGTAGTAGTAGTAATAGTAGTAGTAGGAGTCGTCGTCGTCGTCGTCGTCGTCGTGGTCGTAGTAGTAGTAGTAGTAGTAATAGTAGTGGTAGTAGTAGTAGTAGTAGTAGTAGTAGTAGTAGTAGTAGTAGTAGTAGTAGATGGAGTCGTAGCAGTAGTAGTAGTAGTAGTAGTAGGAGTCGTAGCAGCAGTAGAAGTAGTAGTAGTAGTAGTAGTAGTCGTAGTAGTAGTAGTAGTGGTGGTAGTAGTCGTAGTAGTCGTAGTAGTAGTGCTAGTGCTAACAGTAGTAGTAGTAGTAGTAGTAGTAGTAGTAGTAGTAGTAGTAGTAGTGGTGGTGGTGGTTGTAGTAGTAATAGTTGTAATGCAGGTGGTGGTAATGGTAGTAGTAGTAGTGGTTGTAGTCGTAGTAGTGGTAGCAGTCGTAGTAGTAGCAGTAGTAGCAATGGTAGTACTGTAGTAGTGGTGTTGGCAGTAGTGGTAGCAGAAGTAGTCGTAGTCAGTCGTCGTAGTAGTAGTAGTAGTAGTAGTAGTAGTAGTAGTAGTAGTGGTAGTAGTAGTAGTAGTAGTAGTAGTAGTAGTAATAGTAGTAGTAGTAGTAGTAGTAGTGGCAGGGGCAGTACGAGTTGTAGGAGTACTAGGCGTAGGAGGCGTAGCGGTATTAGTTAGACTAGGCGTGGAAGTCGTGATAGTAGTTGGGGTGAGAGTAGGCGTAGGGGTAGCAGTAGCAGTAGCAGTAGCAGTAGTAGTGGTAGCAGTACTAGTAGTCGTAATAGTAGTAGTAGTAGTAGTAGTAGTAGTAGTAGTAGTAGTAGTAGTAGTAGTAGTAGTAGTAGTAGTAGTAGTAGTAGTAGTAGTAGTAGTAGTAGTAGTAGTAGTAGTAGTAGTAGTAGTAGTAGTAGTAGTAGTAGTAGTAGTAGTAGTAGTAGTAAGTAGTAGTAGTAGTAGTAGTAGTAGTAGTAGTAGTAGTAGTAGTAGTAGTAGTAGTAGTAGTATAGGTAGTTAGTAGTAGTAGTTGTAGTAGTAGTAGTAGTAGTAGTAGTAGGAGTAGTAGTAGTAGTAGTAGTAGTAGTAGTAATAGTAGCAGCAGTAGCAGTAGCAGTAGCAGTAGCAGTAGTAGCAGCAGCAGTATTCGTAATAGTAGTAGTAGTAGCAGCAGTAGTTGTAGTGGTGGTCGTAGTAGTGGTGGTCGCCGTCGTCGTTTTTGTAATAGTCGTGGTGGTAGTAGTAGTAGTAGTAGTAGTAGTAGTAGTAGTAGTAGAAGTAGTAGTAGTAGTAGTAGTAGTAGTAGTAGTAGTAGTAGTAGTAGTAGTAGTAGTAGTGGTACGACCAGACCCCTCCGTTTGCCCAGACTGAGGGGGCATTGTCCTCCTCTTCGCCCCCTCTTCGTTTCCTCATCCTCGCCCCTGGTCTTCCTCTTCATCCCTTTCCTTTTCCTGATTATCCGCCTCCTCGTCCGCCCGGTTCTCCTCTTCTCAACCCCCAGACGCGCGGCGTGCGCGACGCCGTCAAATCACACGGACCATACAGATAATGCACTCGCACAAAGACAATAGAGATGGGTTGGGTCCGTGAAAAAGAAGGGGGGCGCATTGTTTGTCTGTCGCGCGCGCCCCACTCGCGCGCGATCCGAGGCGGCAGTTGCATCTACGGCACAATGCCAATGCAGCTAGCTGACAGACGAGAGGTTTCTCTAGGCCTGGGCCCATTTGCACAATCCCGCGCGGAAGCAATCCGTCGGCGCCATCTGCCCTGCGCCGCTACTGCACGCAACCCTGTATCGACGCAGCGCATCAAGCACGTTCGCTAGGCCCGCCCACCGCAGCAAAGCAGCGCCAGACAGTGTCTCCACGGCCTTCTTGAGCTCGGTGGTGTTGTGGCGGCCCACATTGCCGACTCGGCGCAATGTGTTCTTGATGTGCCCCTGCAACGACCTTCACGGGGTGTTGGGTCTTGGCCGCGTAACCCGTCAGGGCGAGCATGGCGAAGGCGCGAGTCTAGGTGGAGGGCGCGGGAGCGAAAAGGGGGGAAGTGCTCGACCCATGCGGACAACTACGGAAACGTTACGCTTCCGACGAGGACGGAGCATTGCGCTTCGATGGATCCAAAACATTGCGTTCCACCAAACAGGAAGCATTGCGCTTCTGACGAGGAGGAAACATTGCGTTTCCGACAGAGAGGAAACATTGCGCTTCCGACGAGGAGGAAACATGGCGCTTCCGACACAGAGGAATCATTGCGCTTCCGACGGGGAGAGAACATTGCGCTCCCGACAAGCACGAAACCTTGCATTTCGAGGGGTCCAGAGCATTGCGTTCCGACGAGGAGGAAACGTTGCGCTTCCGACAGGGAGAAACCATTGTGCTTCCGACGAGGAGGAAACATTGCGCTTCCGACAGAGAGGAAGCGTTGCGCTTCCGACGGGGAGGAAACATTGCGCTTCCGACAAGCACGAAGCCTTGCGCTTCGAGGGGTCCAGAACATTGCCGACAGAGGAGGAAACGTTGCGCTTCCGACAAGGGGGAAACGCCGCGCTTCCGACGACGACGAAGCGTTGCGCTTCGATGAATCCAGAACACTGTGTTCCACCAAACATGGGGCCTTGCGCTTTTGACGAGGAGGAACAATTGCGCTTCCGACAGAGAGGAAACATTGCGCTTCCTCCACGCAGGAAACATTGCGCCTCATTTATATTAGAAGCATATTTTTTCGGTCTGGGAGCTCAGGGAACCTGGCCAGTTTTTGTTTTGTTTGTTTTTTTTTTTGGGGGGGGGGGTCCGGTCGAGGAAAACACAGAAATCGTGTTTTTTTGTTGGTTTTTCTTGTCTGGGAGCTTGGAAAACATGACCTGGCGTTTTTTTTTTTTTTTTTTTTTTTTTTTTTTTTTTTTTTTTTTTTTTTTTATTATTATTATTATTTCCTCTTCTCAGAGCCCATTCTTATATATATATATATATATAAATAAGTAAGTTTTCTTTTCCCCAACCATTTTGTGGTGTTTGGGTCCTCGTTTTGAAGAGACCTTGCCCCGCGTTCCTCCTCCTCCTTCCTCCTCCTCCCCTTCCTCCCCCCTCCTCCCCCTCCCACACCCATTCTGGCACACCCCTCACACGTTTCGTGGACCCATAGGGAGCTCCACCGAAGGCCCCAGTGGCTGCGCCCGCGTGCGGTTCCACCCCCCATTCTGGCACACCCCTCACACGCTTCGTGGCCCCATAGGGAGCTCCACCGAAGGCCCCAGTGGCTGCGCCCGCATGCGGTTCCACCCCCCATTTTGGCACACCCCCTCACACGTTTCGTGGCCCCATAGGGAGCTCCACCGAAGGCCCCAATGGCTGCGCCCGCATGCGGTTCCACCCCCCATTCTGGCACACCCCTCACACGCTTCGTGGCCCCATAGGGAGCTCCACCGAAGGCCCCAGTGGTTGCGCCTGCATGCGGTTCCACCCCCCATTCTGGCACACCCCTCACACCTTTCGTGGCCCCATAGGGAGCTCCACCGAAGGCCCCAGTGGCTGCGCCCGCATGCGGTTCCACCCACCATTCTGGCACACCCCTCACACGCTTCGTGGCCCCATAGGGAGCTCCACCGAAGGCCCCAGTGGCTGCGCCCGCATGCGGTTCCACCCCCCATTCTGGCACACCCCTCACACGTTTCGTGGCCCCATAGGGAGCTCCACCGAAGGCCCCAGTGGCTGCGCCCGCATGCGGTTCCCCCCCCTCATTTCGGCACACCCCTCACACGCTTCGTGGCCCCATAGGGAGCTCCACCGAAGGCCCCAGTTGCTGCGCCCGCATTCGGTTCCACCTCCCATTTCGGCACACCCCTCGCACGCTTCGTGGGTGGCTCCATGGGGAGCTCCACCGAACGCCCCAGTGGCTGCGCTCGCATGTGGTTCCCCCCCCTCATTTCGGCACACCCCTCACACGGTTCGTGGCCCCATACAGAGCTCCACCGAAGGCCCCAGTGGCTGCGCTCGCATGCGGTTCCACCCCCCTTTTCGGCACGCCCTTCACACGTCTCGTGGTCCCATAGGGAGCTCCACCGAACGCCGCAGTGGCTGCGCTCGCATGCGGTTCCACCCCCCATTTCGGCACACCCCTCACACGTTTCGTGGCTCCATAGGGAGCTCCACCGAAGGCCCCAGTGGCTGCGCTGGCATGCTGTTCCACACCCCATTCTGGCACACCCCTCGCACGCTTCGTGGCCCCATAAGGGGGCCCCACCAAAGGTCCCAGTGGCACTGCCCGCTTGCGTCCGCCACCACCCAGCACAGCCCATGTTCCCTGCGCTTCACCCACCCAGAACAGCGCTTCGTAGCCCTATAGGGAGCTCCACCAATGGTCCCAGCGGCACCGCCCGCATGCGTCCGCCACCACCCTGCACAGCCCTTGCTCCCTGCCTGGGTTTCACCCACCCAGTACAGCGTTTCGTGGCCCCATAGGGAGCTCCACCGAAGGTCCCAGTGGCACCGCTCGCATGCGTCCGCTACCACGCAGCACAGCCCTTGCTGACCGCGTCTCACCCACCCAGTACAGCGCTTCGTGGCCCCATAGGGAGCTCCACCGAAGGTCCCAGTGGCACCGCCCGCATGCGTCCGCCACCACCCAGCACAATTGCGGCATTCACAATTGCATATGGTTGGGTCCTTCGCCAGGCTAAGTTGGGTTGTTTTGTCTTCCCCCCACTTCCCATATTTTTGCTAATTTTCTGGGGTGTCGACGATTCATTGTGTCTGTGTGTTTCCTTCCCTCCTGACGATTGCCAGATCCTGCCACATGGGCCGGCTCTTCTGGGCCTCTGGAGGCCCTCGACCTCCGACGCCCGCGGCGGGGGTCGCTGCCGCCGCTGGCGCGGCGCGGGCCTGCCGTACAGCCACGGTGGCCTCTGTGGTGCCGCTGGGCGGCCGGCGCGGGGGGGGCGGCAGTCCACGGAGGGCGGAGGGGCGCGTGCGCCTCTCGCGCGCCTCTCGGGCGCGCGGTGGCAGCTCCTCGCCGTCGCTCGGACGTCCAGTTCCCGTGCATGTTTCGGTTTCGTGCGTGTGTGTGTGTGTGTGTGTGTGTGTGTGTGTGTTTTTTCGCTCGATGGTCCAGGAGCGTGCTCGGGGATCTGCTGACCCGGGTCATTCAGACCCGGGTCAGCAGGAAACCAGAACGCTGCAGTGCAGGAGCAAAAAACTGCAGCGCAGGGCTTCGCAGACCTGGGTCAGCCAATGAGCGCGGCCGCCTCGCGGCCACGAGCGGCTCGCTAACCCGGGTCAGCCAGAAGGGGTCTTCGCAGGATCCTGCAGGATCTGGTGCCCTGGCTGACCCCCGTTTGCATCGACCCCCGTCTCAAGGCTCCCGACGTGCGCCTCTCGTGCGCCTCTCGGGCGCGCGGTGGCAGCTCAGGGGCCATCGGGGCCCCTCTGCTGGAGGCCCCGATCCTCCCACGCTTCTTCCAAGGAGGGGGCGAGCTGCACAGGCAGCAGCGGTCGACGCTCCGCGCGGATGTCTTGGACCTGCGCTGGACCCCCTCCCTGGCGCGCGGAGCGCGCCAGGGGCGGTGCCGGAGGCGCCGCCAGGGGGTCCCAGCGCAGATCCAAGAAGTCCGCGCAGTCCGATTGCCCTTTTTCGATTAAGGCCCCCCTCCCCCCGTTGCCTTTCGCCCGAGGCACGGCACCTCCTTCGGTAATTAACGCTCGCGGGAGCCTCCCACACCATCTTGCTGGCTCTTGCGAGTTGGCACCAATCGACGCCAAATCGACACTATCGCACCGATTACCGCACGCTAGCTGGCGCGAGCGCAGTCGACAGACGGAATTAAGACAATATGCAAAACTCCCATGGTTTGCTCGGGGATCTTCTGACCCGGGTCAATCCAGACCCAGGTCAGTCAGGCCGTGCACGATCATACAAAAACCTGCAAGATCATGCAGGATCTTGCACCCAAACTCGGGTCAATGCGAGTCTGACTCTGCAGGAGTTTGCACCCAAACCCGGGTCAATGTCTGGCGCTCGGACTGACCCCCGCTTGCATTGACCCCCGCCTCTTGAACCCCGAATTGCTGCCCAAACCTCCTCCCCTGGAGAGACCAAGAGGTACCGATACCGCTGCTCCCCGGACCTCGCCAAGTAATGGCGGTAGTCCTGGTAATCCTCCTCCCCCTACTCCTCCTCCTCCTCCTTCTCCTCCTCCTCCTCCTCTTCCTCCTCCTCCTCCTCCTCCTCCGTGGCGACGAGGGCCTGGGCCTCCCAAGAGGCCAGAAGAAGGGACAAATAGGGAAGGGCAGCGACGTCGGCACGCACCCTCTCCTCCTCTGCACGGTGGTGACGATGGCGACTACAAGGCAGTTTTTAATACATGCGATGTTTAAAACATATGATTTTGAATCCATGATTAATTCATGAATGCATTTACGCATGCACGCATCGTTGATTGTAATACTAACCCCCTGAATGTTTAATACATGATCCGCACGATGAGCATGTATAAAAAACGGCACTGTATTCCCTTGCTGCGTCCACTCAGTCGGTGAGGCGGCGACTCTTTGGGGGCGCGCAAACAGGGATTAGCGTTCCATGGGTTCGGCGCGCGGTCGCCAAATCCATGGATCGGGGGAGATGCCGCCCCCCCCGATATGCAGCCAGTGCCGCCTCGTTCGGCGGCGGAAGTCCGCGATTCCCCATGCAAACGGGACCCGTCACTAATCCACGCCCCCTTAATCCATGTTTGCGATCGCCTTAACTCTGTCCCACCCCGCGAACCCCCCTGCAGGAGGAGGAGGAGCAGGAGGAGGAGGAGGAGGAGGGGAGGGAGCGGGGTAGGAGTAGGGAGGGGGAGGAGGATGAGGAGGAGGATGAGGAGGATGAGGGGGAGGAGGAGAGGGGAGGAGGAGGGGGAGGATTATGGGAATGAGGAGGATGA
Organism: Prorocentrum cordatum; assembly: GCA_963575745.1. Lineage (NCBI taxonomy): Eukaryota > Dinophyceae > Prorocentrales > Prorocentraceae > Prorocentrum > Prorocentrum cordatum. Next base: position 369,969 of record CAUYUJ010014234.1, on the reverse strand, counting down.
GGAGGAGGAGGAGGGGGAGGAGGAGGAAGGGTCGCATCATGGGTGCCGCCCCCACGGAGCGCCCCTTCGGCGCCTCCTCGGCGCCCCTGCGCGCCCCCTCCGCGCGCCGCTCGGCCCGCGAGGCTCGGCTCCGAGGGAGGCCGCGGCGGGCCGGCCCCCGTCGCGGGGGGCGGCGGGGCGCGGTCTGGCGCCGAGAGGATACACGTCGGTCGGAAGAAGTACAGGGCAGCTCTTAATACATAAGATTGTTGAACATATGGGATTTTTAATGCATGATCAATGTATGAGTAAATTGATGCACGAACTCATCGTTGTTTTTGATACTGGATCCCTGCATTTCTAATACATTGATCCGCACGCGCGGTCTAGCGCCGCAAGAATTTTGGCGGCGCGCACAAGGGGGTGGGGAGAGGGGGGAGGGCTTCTTAGAAGGAGGCTGCTTCTCAGAAGGCGCCGGCCTTGCGTCTACAGATCACGCCCGCGCCTCCTAAGAAGCAGGGGTGCGTCTAAGAAGCCCCCCCCTCCCCCCACCCCCCTTTGTGCGTGGCTGGGAATACACGTCGGTCGGAAGAAGCAGGTAGGAACGTGAAGTAGGAAGGCGGAGAAAGTGGATTGGGTCCAGGCCCCCCGGCGAACAGCAAAACACAGCAAAAGCGCGTCGATTCTTTAAGTAGGAAGGCGCTTGAGGTAGATTGGGATCTGGGAATCCAAAAATACCTACTTCCAACGACCGGCGTGTATGCAGTCATCGTGCTGCAGTAGGGGCTCGACCACAAGAGACCTTCCACAAGAGGCCCGACCCTGAGACCCCAGAGCAGACCCTGATTTTTGTTGTGCGAGCGTCACGCTCTCCACCGCAAAACCATCGAAACCCAAGAAAGCCAGGGCACCCTTGCGGCAAGCAGGGTGTTTCTTAACATGGGTTTCCACTGTACCATGAAGAACAATGAGTAAAGAACGAAGAGGCGTTTCTGGCCGCGGGAAAGGGTTCGAAGGTCACAGCCCCTCCTGCGCCCGAAGTGGCGGAGCTGCGCAAGCGCGGTCCAACGCCACGAGAGTTTATAGTCACCGTGCCACCATGAACAACAATGATTAAGGAACGAAGAGGCGTTTCTGGCCGCGAGGAAGGGTTCGAAGATCACATCCCAATCTGAGCCCGCAGTGATCATTGTTTCTTATGTCAGCGTCTTGGCTGTATGCACGGACGCCTGCCGACGAGCTTTCCCTGCGCCTTCAGGGAGGGTGGCGGCGTATAACATCGCTGGACCTCTGTGATGTATGCACCGCCACCCTCCCCTGAGTCCCTAGAACAATCCACTGGGCGGTGCCCGTGTCTATGTTCTGAGGTGGCGGAGGTCTCCTGCCGAGGGGCTCGGGGGCGCACATATCTCCAGTGCTTTGTCGGATGCAGACCCCGCGCCACCCGCAGCTCGCCCAGTTTGACGAGCCCTGCCACCCCCGCAGAGGGGAGGTGAAGGTCGCGCACACGGTGCAGAAACGATGATAGTGCTGCTGCTGCTGATGAGGATGATAATGACGATGACGATGACGGTATTGATGATGGTGCTGATAATGGTGATGATGGTGATGGTGATGGTGATGCTGCTGCTGCTGCTGCTGCTGCTGATGATGATGATGATGATGATGATGGTAATGCTGGTAAGGATCATGATGGTGGTGGTGGTGATGATTATGCGACTGGTAATGATAAAGGTAATGATGATGCTGAGGACGATGATGCTGGCGATGCTGATGCTAATCATGATGTGGATGATGATGATGATGATGATGATGATGATGATGATGATGATGATGATGATGATGATGATGATGATGATGATGGTGACGATGATGATGATGATGATGATGGTTACGATGATGATGGCGATGCTGATGATGCTTATGCTCCTGATGGTGATGGCACTGATGAGTTTTTGATTATGAGAATACCAATGATGATACGTGTGATGATGATGCTGATGATGTTTGTGATGATGATTATGCTGATGCTGCTGATGATGGTGATGACGATGCTGATGCTGATACGGATGCTGATGATGATGACGATGGTGGTGATGGTGATGATGATGATGCTGATGATGATGACGATGGTGGTGGTGATGATGGTGATGGTGATGGTGATGGTGATGAGTATGATGATGATGATGATGATGATGATGATGATGATGATGATGCTGATGACGATCAGCCGCTACCTGCAAGGGAGCCCGTCTCGACGCCAACCTGAAGTGAGGAGGAGAAGGAGTAGGAGGGGGAGGAGTACGGGGGAGAAAGAACGTACAGAGGAAGATGACGAGGAGGGGGACGAATACATATTTAGGCGTGGAAAGCCTGGAGTGTAGAGGCAGGGGGGATGAAGATGGCGGCGAGGAGGGCGAGGAGGGCGAAGGCAGAGAGGAGGGCTCTGGGGGCAGGGAGGGCGATCCAGAGACTTGAGCGGGTGCCTGGATGTATCCCCTCGGCCCCTGGGCCGTGGGCCCCTTGGCCGCTCAGCTCGCACAACGCACCCTGGCACGAAGGGCGCGCGGCACGCCCCTCGCGGGCAACGGCACGCCCCCCGACTCGATTCGCTTTCAGCCCCGCCCCCGCTCTCGGATCCCTCGCCCCGGCCAGCTTAGCGGGCCCTGGAAACGACAAGACCGTTTTTGTTACCGGTTCCGTTGTGCCAATTTTGTGCCGGTTCCGACGCCGTTTTTTTTACCGGTTCCGTCGCGGTTTTTTGACCGGTTCCGGCTCCGGTTCCAATCCTGGAGCCGTTTTGTTTGCCGTTTCCGGTCGCCGTTTTTTTGCCGTTTCCATTTCCAAGGGACATTTTTGGGGAAACGGTGATATAACCTCCCTGCCGTTTCCGGGGCCCACAAAGGGCCCTCGCCCTGCTCACCCCCGGCCACCCGTCGAGTCCCCCGCCTCGACGAGACCTCTGAAGCGCGACGCGTGCAGCCTCGCCGAAGGCGAGGAGAGAGGCCGGGAGGTGGGAGAAGAGGATGGGCACGGGAGGGAGCGGGGATGGGTGAAGGGGCCCTGGGACACACAAATAAATACACACAAATAAGAATATTCCCCATATTTTCCCATATTTTCTGGGTTTCTGTCTTCCCCCCCACTTCCCATATTTTCGCATATTTTCTGGAAGTCGACGAATAATTGTGTCTGTGTGTTTTTTCCCCTCCTGGATGGGGGCTGCATCCCGTCTCCTCACGAACGGTTCCTCCTCGTCGCACCACCAAGGTGTGGCCCTACCGGCTGCAATCTCCAGCGCTCTCACAAGGTGGAGAGCGGACAGGATTCAAAGTGAGTATGTCGCTGTAACCTCGCGCGCATGTTCTTCGAAATGTGGCTCCCGCCTTAGCGCAACGCACTTGAATTTGCACGGGGCAATCGTATGCCAAGCGCGTGCTTCCCGCAGTGTGCACTCATACTCCATCCCTGATGCATCCTGGGTGTTACTATGGCGCCTGTCCTTCTCCTCCTCATCTCCTCCTCACGCCCTCCCTCACCGGCTCGGCGCAGGGCCATGGCCTTGCCAGCAGGTAGACGAAGAAAAGCCTCAAGTTCGACTCGACCTGGTACAAAACGCCGACGCCGGCCATGATGGCCTGCGCGGGGGAGTGGTTGGGATTGGAGCGCCGCCTCCGCCGAAGGTGCCGCAACGAATGCAGCCTTTGCTCCTGACCCGTGCCTCTCGGCAGAGCAGGGGGCTGGCCTCTGGGATCGAGGACGTCCGGCGGCTCGAACAGCCCTCTGCCAGTTGGGACGTCTAACATCGGCGGCGAGCCCGGGGGGAGGTGAGAAGGGGCGGGCCTTCGCAGGAGGCTCGGAAGTCCCCTGGCCTTCTGAAGAGTTTCCTGACCCTTCCCAGAAGAAAAAGGACACTTTTCAGATGGCCAAGCATTTCTGAGAGGCCCAAAGAGAAGGCCGTCCCAGAAGGCGGTGGGAGTTCTCAGGAGCCCTCGCGCCTTCTCAGAGGTTATCTGTGTCTTCGGGGAAGGCAGAGAACTTCTCAGAAGATTGGGGGACTTCCGAGCCTTCTGAGAAGGCCTTCTCCTTCTCATTTCCCCCCCAAGTTCGCCGCCGAATAATGCGATTCTGCAATGCGGGATCATTGGTCGACCGCGCCATTCTCATGATTGGTGCCCTCAGAGCTAACAAACGCCCCGCGACCCCGACCCGTTCACTCTAGCACAGCCCATGTGGCAGCATTAACAAGTGGACCTTGCTTAGGAGCCACTGTCTGACGATCCCCGCATCGCCGAAGACCAATCATTAGAATAGTGCTTCACCGTTTCTCGAGGTTCCTCGTAGGGCCCGCGACCTGCGGGTTGTACGTCACCTATCTTCCCAACGTTCCATTCGCCCGCCCGGTGAGTTGGGCGGCCGATGTTGCACTGTGTCGGCGTCATCTGACCCGTCCTAACTTTAGTTTCAGATTGAAGCGTGGGAATGAATTGCCAAAGGACGCCCTAAACGAAAATTCCCATTGCGGGCCACACAACCATACGCTCGGCATTATTCCGACACTCATGTGGACGCCTCCTCTTCCACGTTCAAAGCCGTTCTGCATTGCTACCAGCGTGCGAATTTCTCCAGTGAGTCTGCCGAAACCTCCGTCGCTTACTCCAACAAGCGTTTTCCATTCTCCTGATCTCTCCCTTCGCTACCCTGCCCGGCGTTGCCCCACACAGTCTAACGTGCAACCGTCAATGCTTGTATTCCTCCCTCCTCTCACCCCGACTCGTGCTGCTGAGCGGGTGGAGGCACCAATGGAATGCCAACGAACGCCCAAGCGCCCGCAGCCACCTGCGCGGAAGACTTTCGAGCAGAGGAAACAACTAATTGCCGCTGCGCAAATCAAGATCGCTGGCGCAGGTTCGGGCACCCCGTAGAGCCATCGAGCTCATGGATCGCGCCTCTCGGCCCAACTGTGCGCCAGGACGCCTAACCAAACGATGCGCACGCGCGAAACACTTAACGCATGACACGGCCATTCCTGAGCGCAGACGGAGCCGAGAGGGCGCGCGGCGAACAGACGCGTTCACACCAAGAAACGTGTGAGTGCATGCATGCGCCCGCCATATAACCACGAGCATGCACGTGCAGATTAAATGTGAGCAGCGCTGAAGCTAAACGTAGTTCCATACGTGATCACGCCATGCCGATGCATGCGTACACGCGACCAACTAGTGACCTTTGTGAACGAATTCAATATGTCACCCAAGTGCGATACAATGCGTCCCATGTCGTGTGGCGGCTGGAAAACACCGTGGGCATGATGAACCCACAACAGATGCAACGAACTGGTAAATCAACGGATTCATACTGACCCTAGCCTTATATGGCCTTCAAAACTGAAGTAGAAGCCCCTGAAAACATGCACCATGAAGAGTGACGCTTGGGGCAGAGCTGAATATGAACCGCGCCTCACCATTTTCATTCCAATGTCACCCCCTTCATAATGCATTCAGTATCCCCACATCGATGTTCTCATCCCTCTGCATGCTCACAAAGTCTCCCTCCGTGCCCAGCCCATGCCCATTTCCGTCTCGCTGTGCTCTCAATGATTGCAATGAACATGTAGTGATAATGACGAGGTCCTTCAGCGAGACTGGAATGATGAACGATCATTCCCATGTTAGCCAGCGTGAGCCCCAAGCAGCAGGTGCTTCCACTGTGGGTGTGTAAGCTACGTGATGTCGGCCATGTGGTGCGAGCTATGTGGTGTAAGCTATGCAGGGCAAACTGTGCGGTAACAAGGCGGCAGCGGAAGGCAACAGGCGGCAACAGGCGGCAACGTGGAGAATCCTCGACGCACACCCCACGCGACAACGAGACAGCTACGGGCGGCAACGGGAGGCAACGTGGCGACCCTCAGCGGACCCCCCAAGCGGCAACGAGCCGGCAACGGGCGGCAACGTGGCGAATCCTCGCAGGACCACCCAAGCGGCACGGCAACGGGCGGAAGCGTGGCGAATCCGCGACAGACCCCCCAAGCGGCGACCAGACGGCAACGGGCGGCAACGTGGCGAATCCTCGGCGGACTGCCCAAGCGGCCACAATGAGGCAACGTGGGGGATCTTTGGCGGACCCCCAAGCGGCATCAAGGCCGCAACGAGGCGGCAACGGGCGGCAGCAAACAAGCAACGGGCGGCAACGCGGGGCCTCCTCGGCGGACCTCCCAAAGCGGCAACACGGCTGCAACGGGCGGCAACGTGGGGAATCCTGGGCGGACCCTCCAGCGGCAACGAGGCTGCAACGGGCGGCAACAGCGGACCCCCCCAGCGGGGTCAAGGCAGCAATGGGCGCCAACGTGGGGAATCCTCGGCGGAGCCCCCAAGCGGCAACGAGGCGGCAACGAGGCGGAGACGTGCGGCAACAGGCAGCAACGAGCGGCAACGTGGGGGATCCTCGACGGACCCTCCAAGCGGCAACGAGCCGGCAGCGGGCGGCAGCGCGTCGAATCCTCGCCGGACCCCGCAAAAATGCAACGAAAAAGGGAACGGGCGGCAACGTAGCGAATCCTTGGCGGACCCCCCAACGGCAACGAGGCGGCAACGGACGGCAACGTGGCGGAATCCTCGGCCGGGCCATCACATGCCTTAGAGACGCAGGGAAGGGCCCCTGTGTGCAAGCAGTGGTCGGGGAATGCCGCCGCCCTCACCCCTGTGTAACCTGACTCCTGTCTCAGCCCAGATCATTGAAAGCTGATGGGGTGGGAATACAGTCAAAACGTATATTAAGGACGGGTGATAAGGACGCAAGACCCTTGGAGGCCGAAGTTGGGTTTTTTAGGGCGGCGGGCGACCAGTGATAATGGCAAGGACGAGCCTCAGAGGCAAGGACACAAGGGTACCCTAGATGAAGGCGCGCGTCCTTACTAGGCGCGTTGACTGTAGGCCGAGAATTGATTACAAATGGGGTCTGATCCTTGTTCACTTCATTACAGGTCCAGCCCACTCCTCGGTCCTCGAACGAACCATCCACGCCTCGGCCCTCCTCCCAACTTCAATACCACTCACTGCTCGCTCCAACAGTCCACTCCCAACCATAACCACTGCGTTCTACCACTCAATGCTCGCTCCAACAATCCACTCCCAACCATAACCACTGCGTTCTGAGTCCACTACATGAGAATCCACGATTGGCATGTTGTTCACCGGGGCCAGCGACACCGAGGTGATATCATGTGATAGGAACGTAAAGGCAGAAGAAAGGATCAACGCCGAAGCGAGTGGAATAATCGTGGAGCGAGGCAGGAGTGAGAGTGGAGAGGGGAAAAGTAAGAATGGAATGGGAAAGGGGCGCACTGCGTTCCAACGACAATGATACACATACTCAGCATAACCACCGTATCTACGAATATATACCTCTTTATATGATATAATGTTGGTTGTGAGTGGTTTGCCCCATTGGACATTACAGCACTGCATCCAACATATGCTTGCAACAGTTCACATTTTTTATGAAACATCCGCTTCGATAGTAATTATGTGTGCAGATCTCACGTTCAAGAACGAAGCCCGACCCCTGCCCGGCGTCCCCAATCGCAAGCTTGGCAAGAAACAGAAAGACATTGATCACGTGTGACCGCCTGCAATGTCGGAGGTACCGTCAAGCCGACGATCTGACCCACCATCTCTTCTTAAGCACTGCGCAAGCAAGTGTGACGCAACGGAAGCAGCGACCGATGCACCATGACCCATGACACGAAACTTGGCATCGAACGCCAACGCTGCTCGAATTCCCCTGCTGCAGCACGACGGGACAGCGCCTGCATGTGGCACATGCTCCTGCCCCCTTGCTGGACCAGCACTTTATGCTCAACTGGAATTTGGGAACACCTGCTCTATCGGCTGAAAACGGGGTGTGCACGCACCCAAGCGAACGAGATCCACGATCGTATCCTGCACGTTGGAGCGTGTCAGAATGCTTGTTCGGTGCCTGGCGAAAAGCCGAATCCCCAATCGTCGCGTGAAACTGCGCACACTTCCCCAGAATTCGACCCGCTTGCTTTGCCGCACCGCACCCTTCTCAATTCTCCAAGCGGCTCCAACACGGCCAACTACGGCACCACTACATCTGTAAAGTGCCCGTAGACCAGCCCAAGACGGTCAATGTACGCCTCCAAGGCCTAAGATGTCACCGAAAGGTCCCAAGAGGCCGCCCACTCATGCTTCAAGCAAGGCCCTAAACAACCAAACACAACAACCCACCAACGGAAATGTCAGCTTGAGATCGCCTCGGATGCCGAATCATGATAGCATCAAGGGGGTCGCATGACGGCGCCGGGACCCGCCCAGATGTACCCCATGCGCTTTCAGACGGAATGCTCGGGAGAGCTCGATATGATCATTCAGTCCAAGACGGTCCCGCCGACGGCGAGCAAGAGGCACCCAGAAAATCTCCACGAGGTGTCAAAGGGGCCCCAACCAGTCCCCCAGCAAAACGTCACCCAACAGCAATTTGAGAAGGAGGAGGGGGAGCGAGGAGTAAAGAATGATGAGTCTACTCCTCCTTCACCTCCTCCTCATCCTCCATCCATAATTCTTCATTGTCGTTATCATCCTCCCCCTCCTCCTCCTCCCCCTCCTCCTCCTCCTCCCCCTCCTCCTCCTCCTCCTCCTCCTCCTCCTTCTCCTCTTGGTTCCTGATTCCTGGTGGCATGAGGTCCCTGCGGGCGCTGCCTCCCCCCCCCGGGGCTCCTCCTCCTACTCCTCCTCCTCCTCATCATCATCTCCTCCACTCCTGCTCCATCCCTGCTTCTCCTCCTCCTCCTCCTCTTCCTCCTCCTCCTCCTCCTCCTTTTCCCCCCCCCTCCTCCTCCTCCTCCTCAGCCTCCTCCTCCTCCTCCTCCTCCTCCTCCCTCCTCCTCCTCCTCCTCCTCCTCCTCCTCCTCCTCCTCCTCCTCCTCCTCCTCCTCCTCCTCACCCTCACCCTCACCCTCGTTCCCCTCCTCCCCCTCCTCCCCCTTCTCATCCTTCACATCTCCCCGCTTCCTCATCCTCTCCCTCCGGGCTTGCTTTCGAGCGGGCTCCGTCGGAGGTGCCAGGCGCCCCGCCGCTCTTCGCACCGGCGCCCCCCCCTCCGCCTGCTGGAGGAAGGGGGAGGGGCAAGAGGAGCGGGGTACGAGAGGAGGGAGGAGGAGCCACAGTGAGAGGGGGGAAGCAGGAGGAGGAGGAGAAGCATGAGAAGGACGAGGAGGAGGAGGAGGAGGAGGAGGGGGAGAAGGAGGAAGAAGAAGAAGGACGCGGAGGAGGAGGGGGGAGAAGAAGAAGAGGGACGCGGAGGAGGAGGAATGGCATGGTAGCATACTGCTCCACCTTGAGAGGGGCAGAGTGAGGGAGCGGAACATCGAGGGACGAGGGGGAGGAGGTAGGAAGGGGTGGGACACCAGGAAGGGGAGTGGATGGGCACGAGGCGCTCGTCTGCCACAGCCCCCGCTGTCACCTGCAGCGGCTCAGCGGAGGAGACGACGGAGATCACCAGCAGCGAGAAGACCAGGACCGCGAGGCATATGGCCTCCGCGCGCTTGGGGGGCGGACCGCCCCTCCACATCCGTGAAACACCCTCCGCGCCGCCCCGCTTCTCGGGGGCGCACGAGCATGGATCGGGGGCGGTGCCCTCCCCAAAATGCGGCCGGTGCGGCCTCGCTCGGCGGCGGAACTCCGCGACTTCCCATGGAGACGGGACCCGAGTCGCTCCTGCGCGCCCCCTCGATCCATGTTTGCGGTCGCCTGCACTTTGCGCATCGCGCCCTGCGACGCACGCTCGTCTTCGCGCCATCGAGGGAGGTGGGAGGAGGGAGGAGGGAGAGAAGAGAGGAGGGAGAGAAGGGAGGAGGGAGAGGAGGAGGGAGAGGAGGAGGAGGAGGAGGAGGAGGAGGAGGAGGAGGAGGAGGAGGAGGAGGAGGCGGAGGAGGAGGAGGGGGAGCGCCGGCCCCCCCCCATCGGACAAGGGCGGCCGCCCTGGCCCCGCTCCGCGGCGCGCGAACACACCAGCACCGTCGGGCCCCCGCGGGCGACCTCTGGCTCCACATCCTCTCGTCCTCCCGCTTCCCCGCCTCCCGCCCCCCCTCCTCCCATCCCACCGCACCTTGCGCGGAGGAGGAGGAGGAGGAGGAGGAGGAGGAGGAGAAGGAGGAGGAGGAGGAGGAAAGGGAGGAGGAAAGGGAGGAGGAGGAGGATAAGGAGGACAGGGAGGAGGGAAGGGAGGAGGAACGTGAGGAGGAGGAGGACGAGGGGGAGGAGGAGGAGGAGGAGGAGGAGGAGGAGGAGGAGGAGGAGGAGGAGGAGGAGGAGGAGAAGGAGGAGGGGAGGCGAGGCCACCCTCTTCCTCTTTCTCGTGCGACCCCTCCCTCTCGTCCTCCTTTCTCCTGCCTCCCCCCTCTCGTAGCCGCCGAAGACCGGCGTAAAGGCAACCGCTCCGCCGTCGGGGGCGCCTGCTCCACGGAGGCTGGAAAATCTATAGCCCGACGCGCCACCGCGAGGGTCTAACCTTGCCAGCCGCCCAGGAGCAGGCACCCCGGCGGCAAAACGAGTGTGCTAAAACTTGTTCCGGACAAGTGTGGTAAGCACCAAGTTCTGTTGTGTCACAACTGTTTTATCACAATTGTTTTGTCATCGCGCTTGTTTTGTACCACACTTGTTTGTATCACAGTAGTGTCTTGTTTCGCACTTGTCTGTTATCATATATTTTTCGGATCACACTGTTTCATCACACTCGTTTTATCACGCTTGTCATTATCATACTTGTTTTTATCATACCTTTTTTGTCTGCCAACTCTTGTCCGTCTCGTAGGCGCTTTGTTTTTCTCGTATGTTTTATGTACATGTATCCGCCAGCCCCCTTGCGGGGCCGTCAGGCTGCGAAGATTAGGTTTTCATGTTCCCTGCACAGGTTCCAGTTTCAAGTCTCCACTGTTACAGTCCTGCTTGCTGCTTGCTATTGTAATGTGTTGCTGAACGCGCGAGGGGGGAGCCCCAAACCAGCCTTTTTTACCACGCCCAGATCGCAATGTCTGAATTCCTGTGGGGGCGTGGGACACGTACAGATACGTAATATTCGCGTCCCCGAAGCCATAATCTTTGGTAACTTATGCCATATTCATGTCCCCGAGGCCAGACATCATTTTTAAAGATACAAAACACTCGCGTCGCCTAAACCATAATCCATCGTAAATCACACCATACTTGCGTCTCCCAGGCCACACACCCATGCAAATTACATAGATTCGCGCCCCCGAGGCCACAAACCCCGTAAATTGCAATGTCCACGCCCCCGAGGCCATAAACCTTTTTGAATTACACAATAGGAAGAGGATGAGGAGGAGGAGGAGGAGGAGGAGGAGGAGGACGAGGAGGAGGAGGGGGAAGGAGGAGGAGGAAGAGGAGGAGGAGACGAGGAGGAGGAGGACGAGGATGAGGAGGATGAGGGCGAGGACGAGGAGGAGGAGGAGAAGGAGGAGGGAGGAGGGAGGAAGGAGGAGGAGCAGGAGGAGGAGGAGCAGGAGGAGCAGGAGGAGGAGGAGGAGGAGGAGGAGGAGGAGGAGGAGGTGTCGGCACGGAGGGTCGAGGCGCCGCAGGGGCGCGCAGGAGGCGGGGGGAGGACCACAGGAGAGCACCACCCAGGACGGTCGGCGGGCGGCAGGGCGGCGCGGCGTCGCGCCTCCTCCGCCCGCGCCTCGGCGGAGGGGCCGAGCGCCCGGGCCCGCCCCGCGCGGGCCCCGCAGACCACGACGCCGCATGGTGAGGTCGGGCGCGTCCTCCTGCAGACGGACCCCGGGACGAAGAAGTTGATAAAAAGGGCTTCAAACGCCCCCGAGAGGCTCCAAGAGGCCCACCAGAGGCCCACCAGAGGCCCCAACACGGCCCCGAGAAGGCTTCATGAGTGCTGCCAGGAGGCCCCGGAGAGACCTACCAGGAGCGCCCCAAGGGGTCGGCGGTGCGGCGTAAGCCCAAGAATCTTCACACGAATGCTCAAACATACATAAAAAAAAAAACTTCCCCTGGCGTTTTGTTGTTGGACTATTTCGGCATGTCCCTCCTGTATCGGCGGTGGACAATACTCCCTTTAGCAGACCTCCCCTTAGTGAAAACGGCCTGGGACCGAAACCGACGGACCTGGACCCGCAAAGATGACGGCCGCGACGCCCCCTCGCGAACCGAAAACGGCCAATTCCTTAATCGACGTGTCAGGGTAGCAGGTCGGTCCACCCACGACTGTAGAGGGATGTCTATCATTAAGTCGGGTCTGTCCCCCCACACGGGGATTTTCGACGACAAATAAAAAATACCCCAGAAATAGCAACAAAAAAAATACAAAAATAGTCTGGGGATTATTTATTAAGTATTGTTTGACTTTTTGGAGGTACTTTTGGAGTATTTTTGATTTTTCGTCGAAAATCCCCGTGGGACGCGCCCGACTTCACCGTGTGGGCACGCCCGCGCGGGCGAGGGCTGGCGCGCGGCTTCCGGCGCCAAGGCCCGGCGAGGACGGCGGCCGCCGCCCCCGACGGCGGGCGCGCCGCGGGGCCGCTGGAGGCCGACAGTTCCTCGCGCCCGAGGCATCCTGGTATCCTTTTCCTGGCAGGCATGTGCGGCCACAAACACTGAAATTGCAGCGCCAAGAACTACTCGGCGCACCTCACCACAAATTGATATGCTCTGCCACCTGATGAACAGAAATGGGGTTAACAAATCGTGCGCCTTCTTGTGGTGAAGTGGGCCTGGGGGCCTGTGAGCGCCCTCGCGCCCGCGGCCCGCGGCCCCCACAGGGCGAGGGCGGAGGTCGCGCTCCAGCCAGGCCCCGCGGAGCGGGACGATCGTGGCGGGGTGGTGTTTTTCTTTCCGCGGCGAGCGAGGGGGGGAAGTTCGGACGCTCGGTTCGGTTCGGCTAAGCTCTCATCGCCTCTCGGCGGCTTTCCAGCCTCGGGGTGCCTGCCAGCAGCTGCGCCTCGCCGAGGGCGATCCGGGTGTGCCTGGATCGTCCCGAACGGCAGCCGGAGACCCGAGTTATGACCCAAATACCACATTCGGCGGCGAGCGAGGGGGGAAATGAGAAGGAGAGGGCCTTCTCAAAGGCGGCGGGACTTCCCAGAAGCCCTCACCCAGCAATACATTTGCGTACCAGAGTGTATTGCCAACCCAGAATCTATTGGAACCCCATATATAAATATATATATATATATATGTTGCACCAAATCTATTGCATCACCCCCTTTTAGCTGGACCCCTTTTGGGCCAACCAGATGCTTGGGTCAGCCCGCTGTCGCGGAGGGCCTGACCGAGCTCCACCACCTCAGTATCGATGGAGCCTGGACGCTCGCCAGCACGCCGCTGTCGGTGGCGCCCGGAGCACCACTGCAGCCAATCCTCGCTTCTAAGGTCGCAGGCCATTTTGCAGTCACAACGTCCTTGCCGCAGCCTGTGCTTGGCCACGCGGTGCGGGTGTCCTCGCCGCCCAGCCGGCCACCGCCAAGACTCGGATGAGCCACCCTTCCACGAGCTTGTTGGACTTGACCAACTTTGTCCTGGAGGAGTGGTCCAGCCTGCCGTGCTGCGCAACACTCTTCGCGGCCTCGTGGGCCCGCGAGCTGCCGTACCAGGCCCTGTCGATGATGCGGTCGTCGATCACATGCCTTCGAGCCTGGTGTGAAGGCTCTCGTCGCACGACCAGCCCTTGGTCACAAGCATGATCAGGATACGATGGAGCAGGAGAAATAAGAAGAGGATCAGGAGCAGGATGATGATGATGATGATGATGATGAGGAGGAGGAGGAGGAGGAGGAGGAGGAGGAGGAGAACGAGGAGAAGGAGGAAGAGGACGAGGAGGAGGACGAGGAGGAGGACAAGCATGAACAAGAGCAAGAGGCGGATGATGCGAAGAGATAGTTTAAGATGATGAGGACATATTCTTGACATATCCGAGCCCCAATGCTGCGCGAACACGGCTCGGAGACACTCTCGACCTTTTTGGGGCTTGGACGTGGGAAATCTTCCATGCCGAATTCAAAGCGGACGAACTGCAGACTGCGCGAAGGCGCTTCGTGGAGACACCCACGATCCCTCCCCTCCATCCTCGTGCCTCGCTCCTGGTCCTCCTCGTCCTCCCTGCTTCCCCCTCGCCCTCCTCCCCTTGTCCTCCCCCCTCTGCGAGGCCGCACGGCCTCCACCCCTGCCGTCAGCGTGCAGATGCCGAAGCAGTCCCTGGTGGGCTTCAGCTTCATTGCGGCCCCCCCTGCGGGCGGGATGGGGGAAGGAAGTAGAGGAAGGAACAACTGCATCAGCATCAACTTCTGGAGGTCCGCGCGGATTTCTTGGATCTGCGCTGGACCCCCCAACCCTGGCGCCCGGAACGCGCCGCGGGCGGCGCCGGAGGCGCCGCCGGGAGGCTCCAGCGCAGATCCGAGAAATCCGCGCGGAGCGCAAGAAGTTTATGTTTATGTAATTGTTTCTTCTTCGAGGGAGGGGAGAAGGAGAGGAGGGTGGATGAGGAGGAGACATCGGAAACGTCCTGATTCGGGTCAATGCAAACCCGGGTGAGTCAGGCCTTGCAGGATCCTGCAACATCCTGCAGGATCCTGCGCACAGACCCGGGCCAATGCAGCCCTGGCTCTGCAGGGTCCTGCAAGATCCGGCGCTCTGGCCGACCCCCGTTTGCACTGACCCCCGTCCATTGAGCCCCGAAGCCAAAGCGACCAGAACCCTTCCGGCGCATCCGGGAGAAAACCTTCGGTGGGGAGGTCGGAGGTGAGAAGTGAAGAACTGCCAGCACAGCTCGCGAAGCAAACCTCGCGCGGAACTCGGGCCGGCGTCTCTCGGAGCGGGAGACGAGCCAGGACCTAATGGCGGAAGTCACAGCCCGTCGGCAAAGACTCGGGGACAGAGACGCGGGGACCAGACATGGGGAGCTGACGCCAGGGGCGACCGCGGGAGGAAGACGATAACGACGACGATGAGGATGAGGACCAAGAGGAGACGGAACCATGGAAATATACGCATGCGGCTGATGGGCATCCTGGACGCTGGGGCCGAGATTAAACGTGATCAAGACACATGAGTGTAGTACGCTGGGACATGCTGAGTGCACTGGCACGCAACATCACAGCAATTCGCTGCATCTACGAGGCCGAGGGCAAGGCCGACATTCTACACTAGATGGTGGGGGGGCTACTTCTCAGGAGGCAGGAGGGGTTCTAAGAGGCCCCCTGTCTTGTCAGAGGCGGCCCCCCCGCCCCACCCCCGCGGTCCACTGTGGCCAATCTTCCCAGCCGCGTTCAGTCATGGTGGCGAGAACCTCCAGGAACAGAAAACTCAGAAACGACGACGCAAAAACCACACAAGCAAACACCCAGCATCATCCAACACGACGACGCCACCTACCCTTCTGTCGGGCGTGTCCCCCTACAGGTGGATTTTCGACAATAAAACATACTCCAAAAATACCCCCAAAAGGTTACACCGGACTCACTTCTATAGCGCTCACTTCTATAGTGCTCACTTTGAAATTGTGGTCCGGATGGGGCCGCACATGCAGGCACATGCCGCACAGTCGCATGCACATGCCCATGCAAATATACAAAAACCTCAACAGCATTGCCGCACATGCGCGCACATGCCACACCGTCCGACGCACAGTCGAATGCACGGTCAAGCAAAACTCTGAAAGCATAGACGCACATGCCCGCACATGCCGCAGAGATGTCGCAGGCGATAGTGGCCTGACCACCTGAGCTCGGGGCATTTCGCAACCCAGAGTTCCGAGGATGTCTCAGGCAAGCGTGGCCGGATCACCATGGGGCAGGGCATCTTGGAAACCAGAGTGGCGAGGATGTCGCTGGTCAAGGTGACCAGACGACCATGGGGCAGGACACCTCCGAGGTCTGAGTTGTGAGGATGTCTCAGGCGAAAGTGGCCTGACCACCATGGGGCAAGAAATCTCTGAGGTCAGAGTTGCGAGGATGTCTCTGGCGAGAGTGGTCTGACCACCTCAGCCCAGGGCATCTCGGAGCCCAGAGTTGCGAGGATGTCTCAGGCAGGACTGGCCTGACCACCTGCTCAGGGCATCTCAGAACCCAGAGTTGCGAGGGTCTCAGGCGAAAAAGGCCGAGACACTATGGAGCAGGGCATCATTGAGGTCAGAGTTGCGAGGATGTCTCAGGCGAAAGTGGCCTGAACAGCTCAACTCAGGGCATCTCGGGCGAGGATGTCTAAAGCGAAAGTGGTCTAACCACCTCAGCTCAGGGCGTCTCGGAACCCAGAGTTCCGAGGATGTCTCAGGCGAAAGGGGCCGAGACACTATCGAACAGGGCATCATTGAGATCAGGGTTGCGAGGATGTCTCAGGCGACAGTGGCTGACCACCTCAGCTCGGGGCATATCCGAATCGAGACTTGCGAGGATGTCTCAGGCGACAGTAGCCTGACCAGCATGGGGCAGGAGATCTCTGAGGTCAGAGTTGCGAGGATGTCTCAGGCGAAAGTGGTCTAACCACCTCAGCTCAGGGCGTTTCGAAACCCAGAGTTCCGAGGATGTCTCAAGCGAAAGTGGCCGGGCCACCATGGGGCAGGGCATCTCCGAGACCAGAGTTGCGAGGATGTCTCAGGCGAAGGTGGCCAGATCACTTCATGTCAAAACACGTCGGCCTCCAGATTGCCGACGACGTCTCACGCGGAACCGGCCGGACGCGAACGCGCCGGCGTCCGGAGACGAACACCGCCCCGGCATTCTTGCACGTCCCGCACATGCCCCGCACAGATACGCACAGTATTCGCACAGGCCGAGCTCGCTGGTGGCCGAGCCAGGCCAGCGATTCCGAGATTCCCTGAGCCCGGGCCGTCAAGCCACTTTCGCCTGAGACACCCTCGCAACTCTCACCTCCTCCTCCTCCTCCTCCTGCTCCTCCTCCTCCTCCTCCTGCTCCTCCTCCTCTTCCTCCTCCTACTCCTCCTCCTCCTCCTCCTCCTTCTCCTCTGGCCGAGCCGAACAGGCAGGCGGGCCGGCCGAGCCGGGGGCGCCCGCCTCCTCCGCCCCCCCCTCCTCCCCCTTCCACCTCTCCCCCCCCCATCCCTGTTTCTCCGGCCGAGCTGAGAAGGCGCGCGGGAGAATATTTTATTAGGCGGGCGCGCCACCGCCAGCTCACGAACCGGGCGAAGAACCGCCCCCGCCAGCAGCGGGCGAGTCTAAACGCACAACAAACTCTTTCAGGAAGCCCTGGCACGCCCCAGGTTAGCTCTGCGAAGGCCAGGAGGCATTGGAGGCACAGGGGTCCCAGACAGCTCCTAGGGCATGAGCGTGCATGTGCATTGGGATGTGCACGCATGTGCGCCCGCGCGCTTCACCGCATGTGCGTGCATGTGCGGGCCCGCGCGGCCTCCCGAAGAGAGGTTGCACAGGCATGTGCGTGCATGTGCCGATGACAGATCTGCGATTCTCGAACACCTCCCGCATGTGCAGGCATGTGCGCGCATGTGCGTCGGACTGTGCGTGCATGTGCGTATGATGGATACATCAAAACACAGCGCACATGCCCCCGCACATGCCCGGGCACGACGTGCACAGTAGGAAGTCCATCCACGAAGGACCGCACAGGCCTGGCACATGACTGGCACATGCCGCGCACATGCGCGCACATGACAGCGCAAAAACGGCCGCACATACACCCACCCAGGGGTATAGATGTGAGTGCGGTGTAAAAAATACTCAAAAAATAGTCCCCAGACTATTTTTGGAGTACTTTTGGTTTACTTTTTGGGTATTTTTTATTTTTCGTCGAAAATTGGAGGCCTAGAAATGAGCACCAACACCAACACAGGGGGTTGCCTCCACATGGGGAGGACGATCCTAGATTTCGGTGTTGGTGGCAATCTTTCGGTCACTTTGGAAGCCAGAATATTACCACCATCGCCGAGATCGGGATCTTTTTCCCTCGGTAGGTGCACACCGCCGACATTGGTGTTGGTGTCAATCTCTGAGCCTGCGAGAAAATCCTACTGTAGGGGGACAGGCCCGACTTAAGCCTGACCCTCCCTTCATGGCGACCTCCTGCGCGCCCGCGACACCTTCTTGGGGACCTCCTGCGCAGGCCGGCCGGCCCAGGCGGCGCCCCCGCTCCCCAGAGGCCTCCCACGCAGGGTCCGAGCAGACTCCGGTGGAGGGAAGCAATTACTGAACACGCCCCAAAATCAATGTTGGCACGCGCGGGGGAGACTGCGGTCGAAGTGCATCTCATCAGACCCACCGCCAACTTTGAACATTGGGGGGAGGGGGAGGCGTTGGGGGAGGCGTTGACGGATGAATGTGCCATGTGTTCGCTAATTTGTTCCGAGGCCTGTCGGGGGCGCGCAGACACGGATTCTCAATCAATTAGAGGAACAAAAAAGTTGCATAAACATAAGAACTCGGAGGTCCGCGCGGATTTCTCGGATCGGCGCTGGGGCCCCCGGGCGGCGCCTCCGGCGCCGCCCCTGGCGCGCTCTGCGCGCCAGGGAGGTGGGTCCAGCGCCGATCCGAGAAATCCGCGCGGACCTCCGAATCTTTATATGTTTATGCCACGTCTTGTTCCCCTATCCATGGATTTGGCGCGCGGTCGCCAAATCCATGTATCGGGGGAGGCGCCCTCCCCAAAATGCGGCCGGCGCCCCCTCGCTCGGCGGCGGAAATCCGCGATTTCCCATGGAGACTAATCTCGGGATCTACTCAAGGGGGGGTGACCCTGAGGGGGGACATGAGCTCGATCCGTTGGTGCACCGAACTGCCGCAAACAGATGCCCCCCGCCTGCCCCAACCATCGGCAGCTATCCGGAGCTGCCGGCGGCCGGGGGGGGATCCGTTTCGGGCGGAATTCCATGCAATAGCCGATCGAACTCACTCACACCCTGGGGCACAACCCCCCCTTTGCAGGATCCCGAGAATCGGCGGCGAGCAAGAGGGGGAAGTGAGAAGGATTAGGCCTTGTCGGACGGATCGGAAGTCCCCCTGCCTTCTGAGACGTTGTCTACGCCTTCCCCGAAGACAAAGAAAACCTCTCAGAAGGCGCGAGTGCTCCTGAGAAGCCCCGCGGCCGTCTGAGAAGGCCTTCTCCCCCTCACTTCCCCTCCCCGCTCGCCGCCGAGCGAGGCCACGCCCCCTTGATCCATGTTTGCGATCGTCGCCTGGGGTCCGACGACGTCGCCCGGAGCTCCCCGCCCCCGGGGCCCCTTGGGCCGTTTTGAGGCGCTCTGAGGCCAAGGGCCCTCTTTGAGGCCGTTTGGGTCGTTTTGGGGTGGTATTGGGGGCCTCTTCGGCGGGCTTGGAGCGTCGGAGAGCCGAAAGGCGAGAACGCCCAAATTCTTCAAACACCTACAGAAACTCAATGCTTTTCGCCTCTTGGGGGCTCTCGTGGGGGCCTCTTAGAGGCCTCTTGGGGGGGCCCGCGCCGAAGGTCGCCGAGGCACCGCCGAGGCATCCGCGACTGCGGCGATGCCTCGGCGGTGCCTCGGCGTGGGGCCGCGCCGCCCCGGCGGGCACAGCGGCGACGTCGGCGCGGCCCTCCGGGCCCCGCCTGGAGCAGAGACCGTCCGTCCCCGGCATCCCTGTAGTTACCAGCCTCGAACATATCCCTATCCCTTTGATGGGCGAGCAAAAAGCGAGGACAATCTTAGGGATTCGCCCTCAAAAAATAAGGGAATCCCTAAGCTTGGCATCGTGATGAGGAGGTGCCCAGCATAGGGATACGGATATGTTCCAGGCTGGTAATGTAGGCCTGCCAGGACGTGTCCTGGAGAACGAAGGGACGTCCCGAGAGCAGAAACTCGTAGAACAAAACAAGGCCGACGTGTTGAGACAAGGCTGTCTCGGCCAGACACGTTCCGAGAGCATGTCTCGTGTAAGCCCTGGGAGGTTCTTCGAACATGCTTTGCTGGGCCGATAGGCCGTCAGGACGCTTCGCCACTGCTTGACCGCCTGTAGGGAACCGAACTCTCTCTCTCTCTCTCTCTCTCGATGTATATATATATATATATATATATATATGTATACACACATACCGACGCTTCTTCCGGCCCTGCACTGAAATCTGCAAACAAAAAAGCAGCTCCTGGTGTATACGGGATCCTCGTGTACACATGTTTCGCTGCTTCCCTGGGCTACGGATTCAAAAACGCATACACCACACCAACCCGACCCACAACAAAATCCGTGGATTGAAAAACAGCCCGCCACTGGTAAAGCATATGTTCCAGTTTCCGAGACTGCCCCAACCCATGTTCTGAGAGATGTATCGTGCAAGCCGCAGCAGGTCCTCAGAACTTCCTTTGCCGGGCCCCCAGGCCCGCCAGGACGCTTCGCCCCTGCGGAACCGACTGCTCCGACGCCGTGTGAGCGGCCTGGAGCCTCCGGCGTCGGCAGCTCGGCAGGCAGCTCGGCCGGCAGCGCGGGCGCCGCGCGGGCGCCGCGGGCGCGCCTCACCCGGGCCAGGCCTGGCAGAGGTCGACGTCGGGCGCCCGCGGGGGGGCGGGGGCAGCGAGGGCCAACGGGGAGGGCAAAACATCCCCCCCCCCATACTCGCCATCGCTCGGACGTCCATTCCCTGTGCTTTTTTCGGCTTCGTGCGTGGTTCTTTCGCCAAGTGATCAAGGATGCTCCTCGATGGTCCCCACCGAAGAAAAAATGCACACGTCCGAGCGATGCCAAGCATAAGAACCACCCCGACAAGCGAGGCCCCGAGAGGGGATCGAACAGGGCAGGCCTGCGCAGTAGACGCCCGAGGCTCTTTGGTAAACGCCACTTCTCGGGTCCGGGTGTTGTTTGCTCTTCCCTTGACAGCGGGGAGGGGGGAGAGGGGGAGACGAGGGGCCTTCCTCCCTCTGCTTCCCTCGCTTGGATCGACGGCCAACGCCTGCGGCGCACCCCGCGGAGCCAACACGGGAGGGGGGAGGGGGAGGGGGAGGAGCAGGGAGGACGTCTGAGGGTTGAGGAGCGCAATAAGGGGTGCGGGACGGGATGCACGAGCGCCCCCGCGAGGAGGAGCAGGGAGGATGTCTGAGGGTCGAGGAGCGCACCGAGGGGCGAGGGATGGGATGCACGAGCGCCAGCCGCGAGGAGGAGCAGGGAGGATGTCTGAGGGGTGAGGAGCGCAGCGAGGGGTGTGGGATGGGATGCACGAGCGCCCCCGAGAGGGCCCCAAGAGGACACGGACAGGCCCAGAAGTCTCTGAGAAGCTCTCGATACGGTCCCGCCGCAGGAGTCCCCAAAGAGGGCCCCAAGCGGGCACGAGGGTCCCCCAAGACGCCCCAAGAGGACGCAAACAGAAATAGCATCACGGGGCTCCTCAATCCTCCTCCTCCTCGTGCTCGGCCTCCTTCTCACCCTCCACCTCGCTCATCCTCGCACCGCTCGTCGCGCTCCTCCCCACTCCTACTGCCACTTTCCCCTCGGTCCTTGCCACTCCTCCTCTTACTCCTCCCCCTCCTCCTTTTCCTCCTCCTCATCCACTTCATCCTCGCTCATCCTTGTGCTCAATTCCCTTCTTCTCCTGGGGTCTGTTGAAATCCAGTCGAGTGTTCCAGCGCCAGCTTGGATGTCCGCTAGAACCACATTGATGCCATGGCTCGGCTACTTTGGAACCGAGAACAACATCGAGCACGACATGCCACGTCAACTATTGCCCAAAAGCAGCATTCGACACGACAAGGCCGCATTACCAAATTCTCCGTTACATCGTTTACTGCGACGGCCCCGCGACACCCTCCGAAGACAAACTGTAACACGGCGGGTATCTGTTTTGGCCGTTTGGGTGTGTCTCACGAAACTGCCGTTTTGAGCACAACGGGGAACGCAGCTGCATGAGCCGCTTGCAGCTGATGCTGATGATTGCTGTCGGGCGCGGCTGCTCGATGCTGTGAGGCGTTGATTGCTGCTGCTAGTTGCCCCCGAAGACGGCCCGAAGACGCGAAGAAGGTTTCGAAGAAGCTTCCCGAAGCCCTCAAATGGCCTCCGACAGGGCTGGTGGACACGGAGTAGGAAGGCGTTGGAAGTAGACTGGGCTCCGGCCCACCCCCTGAGGACGAGGGGAGAGGGACGACGACTCCACTCTTGAAGAAGGAAGGCGCCTAACGTAGATTGGGATCTGGGCAGCCTAAAGTACTTACTTTCAACGACCGATGGGTACTCGCCTTCTCGGTGTTCAGAGCCTGCAAAAGAGACGGCCCCACCCTCTCCCCATTATGGCCCAGCAGTCGCCCCAGAAGCCCCGAGAGGGGCCCAAGACGGCTCTAGTGGCCCACGACCCCAACATAACTATACCAAGAGGGCCCCAAGACGTCACAAGAGGGCCCCTGGATGAGATGCATTTTCAAGTGGCACGTGCGTGCCGAGGCTGCAGAACTGCAGCACGTGAGCATCGCAGGAAATTGACAAGAAGATGACAATGACATCGGATCCGAAGAGGAAGAGGAGGAAAGAGATAGAGAAGCAGAGGATAACGGAGAGGAGGATAATGAGGATCATCAGAGGGGCTGTTGGGAAGGAGGTGCAACAGCGGGATCGCAGTCGAACGCAGGTGGGATTGCCACACCTTGCGATGTGTGTGGCGTGGAAGGGCAGTCCACACCGTGCGAGTGCAGTCGAAAAGGAAGCGCCGAAGCTAATGTTTGGAGGATGTGTCGAGTGAAAACTTCCCTAATGATTAGTACGAAGACAGCTTGGAATTTCTCGGCTGTCACTGATGTAGGGGTGTCTCAGGCGAAATGACTATTTCTCTGAGAGCGACGCCCAAACTCATTGACCACCATTGTGTTTTGAAGGTTTTCGATTAAACTTGTTGCAAACATGTTTTTGGACAATGCCGTCGCGATCTGCCTGAGGGGTGCGCCCAGCTTTCAGAATATCGAGGATGTCCCGAGCGAAACTGCCAAGCACATCGCGGACGCGACCGCTTCAACTAATCGCCAAGGAGCTCGACACCCTCGGGGCAGTGCGTAGGACAATCCATATACATTCAATTCACATCCTGATGTATACATAGAGTTTCCAAAGTGCTTGCACTTAGGGGTTCTTACTTGTCCCTAAGGAACTGGACCTGTCTGTCGGTCGCCGCGCTTGCCGCCGTCGCCACCCCGTCGCCGCCCGTAGTTTGAGCCTTTTTCTGTCGGTCGCCGCGCATATTGCCGCCGTCGCAGACCTGTCGCCGCCTCACATGCAATGCGCAACATTGAGTCTCCTTTCTAAAAAGAAAGTAGACTCTACCCCCCCCCGGCGTTATCCACCCCCCTCTCGGGTATGTAAATCATATATGATCCTGACCACATGTCCATCCTATATATGAGTTTAAACTATCCCAGAGGGGCCGGGATCGGCCCCCCTGAGGTTCCCTCGTAGACAAAGAAAATAAACGACACGAGGGGACATCTTTTGTTCTAACATAGCACTTGTTCACGAATCCCTTGCAGAAAATGGGGCGAAGTGCACACGCGCGCGTCGTCGCGCGCGCATGACGAAATACTTCAAAAATCTTCGGTGCCGGAAGGATTTCGCAATCGAATTTCCAAAACAACGTATGAAAACATATGGTTTCGCAACACTGATTTGCTAAACAAGCTTCCGCGCGAGCTCTTGCGAAATCTTAAGGAAACCATAGGTTTTTCAAGCTGTTCACGAAATGCTATTAAACGGGCTTCGCGCGCGCATGTCGAAATCTTTCGAACGCCCTTGCGCGTGTGCCGTCGCGAGAATTCTCTGCAAAAAACGATACGAAATGCAGACGCGCGCGTCGTCGCGCGCGTATGCCGAAATCCTTCAAAACCAATCGGTTTCGGAAGGATGTCAAAATTGTGTGTCCAAAAAACATATAAAAACACAAGATTTCGCAACACGGATGTTCAACAAAAGCGTGCGCGCGCTCGCTCTTGCGTCGTCGTCGTCGTCGTCGTCGTCGTCCCTCCTCCCGCGTCGTCGTTGTCGTCGTCGCCTACTTCGTCCTCTGTCTTTCCTCGTGTTCGTCGTCGTCGTCCTCTTTGGCGTCGTGGTCGTTTCCGTCGTCGTTGTCGCCGTGGTCGTCCTTCCTCCTCCTCCCTCGTCGTCGTCGTCGTCCGTTGTCGGCGTCTCGTCGTCGTCCCTCCTACTTCGTCGCCGTCGTCGTCGTCGTTGTCGTCGTCGTCTTCCCTCCTCCCTCGTCGTTGTCGTCGTCGGCGTCGCCGTCCTTCCTCCTTCTTCGTCGTTCGCGTCGTCGCCGTCCTCCCTCCTCCCTCGTCGTTGTGGTCGTTGTCGTCGTTGTCGCCGTCGTCGTCCTTCCTCCTCCCTCGTCGTCGTCTTCGTTGGCGTCGTCGTCGTCGTCGTCGTCGGCGTCGTTGTCGTCGTCGAAGTCGTCGGAGACGTCGTCGGTGTCGTCGTAGTCGTTATCGTCGGTGTCGTCGTAGTCGGTCTCAGGAGGTTTTGCAAACCAAGTTGCGGGTGGGTGGGTGGGATGTTTGCAAGAGGGTGGGACGTGTCAAATCATAAGTAAAAATCATTTGCACACCATAGATTTCACCCCATACATTGCACCACATAGATTGTGCACCACATAGATCGCAGAACAGAGTTTACACCACATAGATCGTACCACATAGATCGCACAACAGATATTGCAACACACAGATTGAGATATTGCCCACCATCTAATACGCAACTCGAACTGCACCACATATATGACAATGCATAATTAGGGACATAGCATTGTCTACACATGTTACACAACATACATGGTACATCATGCGACGCACCACTTCTGCTGCACAACAGGAATTGCACGACGTATATTGCCTCGCAAAATCTGCTTCACATATATTTCACCAAGTAGTTGCACCACCGATGTTGCTAGACGCACACTGTTTGGGATCCGCGCTGGCTGAGATAAGCATGTGCGTATACATTGTGTATACGTGTGTATGTATATGAATCATAAATACGTACTTGTATACATGTGTAGATGCGGGACCTAAATATAACTATGTATATTCACACGGTTGCAATGGCTTCTTCAGAGGTGCACCTTTGGGGTGGATGCTGCAAATTGCGAACATGTGCGGTGCGATTTTCCCAGCCGCCAGAAATGTGTAGATATGTATATATATATATATATAACGAATCATCGAGCCGCTCTCCTGTCGGCATGGCGGGAACCCCTGGAGCCCTCCCCAAGACCAGCGTCTCATCCCGAGTAGTTTTGTAGACGGTTCTGGGGCCCGGCGAAGACCTCGGGTGCCCAAAATGGGACAACATCTCAAGACCCGTTTCCCTCGGGACCCGGTTTGCGGAGGAGGGGGAGGAGAAGGAGGAGAAGGAGGAGGAGGATAACCACGTCGAGAAGGAAGAGGGGGAGGAGGAGGAGGAGGAGGAGGAGGAGGAGGAGGAGGAGGAGGAGGAGCAGGAGGAGGAGGAGGAGGAGGAGGAGGAAGGGACGGAGGAGGAGGAGGAGGAAGAAGGAGGACTCCAAGACCCCTGGGGGTGCCAGACCTCCTCGAGCCTGCGAGGCCGTCACCCCCCCCGCTGGCCTTCGCCAGCACAGCCGCCCCCACGGGCCCCCACCGATCGCGCTCGTGGTCACGCCCAGAAGGCCGCAGACAGAATCGCCCGTCAGCCACCACCGCGACAGGTGCGCGGCCTGGGCCGCCCTTCTCTTCACCCTCCTCGTCCTCGTCCTCCTCGCCCTCCTCGCCCTGCTCTCCCTCCCACTCTCCCTCTCCTCCCTCTCCTCCCTCTCCTAGCCCTCCCTCCCTCCCTCCCTCTCCTCCCTCCCTGCCCTCCCTCCCTCCTCCCTCTCCTCCCTCCTCGCCTGCAGCTGCCGCTGCTCCTAGTAGTCCTCCTCGGGGCCCGAGGGCCGGGGTCCCAGCAGCATGCCCGAACAAGCATGTCTCCTCCTCCTCCTCCTCCTCCTCCTCCTCCTCCTCCTCCGGTAGGGAGGATGAGGGGATGGAGGAGAAGGAGGACGAAGCGGGGAAGCTGCGGAGAAGGCGAAGCAGCAAGATGAGGACGACGGTGGGATGATGATGAGGGAGAGGACGGGAGGCAACGCTTGGACGCAGCGAGCAACCCTGGGCGAGAGTGACCTCTGGTGCGCGAACTAGTCGGGGGCGCAAGGTGGCCGACTGCAGGCGCGCAATCCGCTGCTGTCGCAATCCGCGCGCAGCGATCGGGGGGACCCCGAGGAGCCCGCACCAGAAAGGTAATCGGGCGAAAGGTAGCGGCATGGGTGCCCTGTTCCCCTCGGAAGCTATGCAGCAGGAGCTCGACCACAAGAAACCCTCCACCAGAAACCTTCTCTGGAGACCCCAGGACGTCCATGTACTTTTGGTGTGGGTGTATCACGCATTACAGAGGAAACCCATCGAAGCCCGCACCAGCGAGGGGTCACTCCAGCGAGGGGTCACCCTTCGCGCCATCGCTCGGACGTCCCTGCCCCGTGCGCAGTCTGTTTCGGCTTCGCGCGCGTCTTCTTGGAGGGCCGGAAATCCACCCCGAGAACAAAGGCACCCCGACACGCGAAGCCGTTTTGGCAAACGCACCCAAAGAAGCAATCGAAGGGGGCAGGGCTGTTCAGTCAACGCCCAGCGCCGTGTGTTGATTCCTCCCTTGTTTTCTTTTCGCAAGATGATCCCAGAATGGGATCATCTAGCGGACAAACAAAGGGCATGATCCCAACCTGGGATAATCGAGGCGCATCTGGGATCATCTTTTTGTCGCAAGATGTTCCCAGCCTGGGGTCATCTTTTTTCGCAAGATGATCCCAGCCTGGATACATCGATGCGCATCCTGGGATTCCCAGGATGCGCCTCGATGCTCCTCGCAGAGAAGAAACCTGCGCACGCCGAGGCGGTGCCAAAAGTCTTGCGTCCGGCCGACGGGGCGCGCCCCTCCCCCGCGCCCCAGCGGGTGGAGGAGGGGGTCTCGGACGAGGCGGATGAACGGGAGGAGGAGGAGGAGGAGGAGGAGGAGGAGGAGGAGGAGGAGGAGAGGGGGAGAGGAGGAGGGGGGGAGGAGGAGGAGGAGGAGGAGGAGGAGGAGGAGGAGGAGGGAGGAGGGGGAGGAGGGGGAGGGAGGAGGAGAGGAGGAGGAGGAGGAGGAGGGAGGAGAGGAGGGGGAGGAGGAGGAGGAGGAGGAGGAGGAGGAGGAGGAGGCCCCCCTCGCCCGGGCACGCGCGGCGCGCGCGGCCTGCACCGCCATCATGCCGTTCCTGCAGAGGCCGACGGCGTGCCTCCGGCGCTGCGCGGCGCGCTCCTGCGGCGACCCCGCGGCGCCACCCTTGCGAGGTGGGGACTTGTGCATCGGGCGGTGGAAAGGTGTATTTATATAAAAGAGATGTACATGCATACATGTATGCATGTATATGCACATGTATGTATGTATGTATGTACGTACGTATGCATGTATGTATGTATGCATGCATGCATGCATGCATGTAGGTTTATATGTATATGTGTATGCATTGGTGCATGTATGTATGTATGTATGTATGTAGGCACATATTGAAGTATGTATGTATGTATGCATACATGCATGCATGCATACATGCATGTATGTATGTATGTATGCATGCATGCATGCATGCATGCATGCATGCATGCATGGATGGATGTATGTATGTATGTATGTATGTATGTATGCATGCATGCATGCATGTATGTATGTATGTATGTATGCATGCATATGTGTGTACGTATGCATGTATGTGTGTACGTGTGTATGTATGCATGTATGAATGTTTGTATACACGACTGTATGTATGTATGTATGCATGTATGCCTGTCTGTCTGTCTGTCTGTCTGTCTGTATGTATGTATGTATGTATGTACACATGTAGGAATGAATGAATGCATTAATGCTTGTATGTATGCATGTATGTATGTGTGTAGGTATGTGTATATGTGTATGCATGTATGTATAGACATATATATATAGACATATGTATTTATGTATGCATATGCATGTGTACATGTATGATGTTTGCATACAAATATATATGTGCATGTGCATCTATGTGTATATATATAAACCTGTATACATGTATGAGTGTATGTATGTGTATAGATGTATTGCCCCCCCGGGGGGCCCGAATCTGTCCATGTCCACCGCCTGCCGAAATCCCCGAACATTGATCCTCCAAGCGGTGGTCATGTCTCCATCCCCGCCTCGGTATCCTCCCGCTGCAGCTCGAGGAGCGCCCTCGCGCGGGCCAGGGCGGCCAGCGCCGTCGACACGGCGAGGAACTTCAGGCCCAGCTGGATGGTCCTTACGGGGCCCAAAAACCTACACCACCACGACCACCACTGCGGGCAGTACTTATATCCATATCCAGAGCGTCTTGGAATTTTTGGGAAGAGGAGGCGCAACGCCGAGGCGCACTGGATATGGATAAAATCAAGCCTCTCGGGGCCATATTTTTATCCATATCCAGTGCGTCTACGGTTTCTGGGGAAGATGGCCCAAGACTGTAGTGGATATAACTATTGCCCGCAACCACCTCCCTCGCCTCCTCTCTCTCCCAGGGAGGAGGAGAGGAAGAGGAGGGTTTTGAGCAGGGAGGAGGAATCATCGTGGTGGTGGCGGTGCATTCTTGGGGCCCGCAAATCCTCGCGCCGCTGCGCATGCCCCCGAGCACCTTCTGCGGGCCGGGCGCCGGGTCCGCCGCGGCCGCCCACGGCCAGGCGCGTGAGGCGTCTGGTGACGGGGGGTGGGAGGGCTCTTTGGTCGAGAGGGCGAATGATAACGTAGCACCTCGCAGATGCGGATGAGACTGCTTAAGGGGGCTGGGCATTGGGTTGGGTCGCGGGTGGGTCGCGGACGTATCCCCCGTGGATCACGGTGTGGGTCGCGGGACGGGTCCCGGGTGGGTCGCGGGTGGGCCGCGGGCGACGACGACGACGACGACGACGTCGACGATAACGATAACGACGACAACAACAATAATATTAAGACTCTCTGCTCGTATCTGCTCGCGTGCC
Source organism: Prorocentrum cordatum (assembly GCA_963575745.1). Lineage (NCBI taxonomy): Eukaryota > Dinophyceae > Prorocentrales > Prorocentraceae > Prorocentrum > Prorocentrum cordatum. Next base: position 341,001 of record CAUYUJ010014234.1, on the reverse strand, counting down.
ATTCAACACGTATCATTATTCCGAACCCTCAATAACCGCCCAATTCTTCTTCGATCGTACCCCCTTGAGAGCAGGTCTTCCTTACTTGCCACGTGTAGTTGGCGCTGCCCCTAATTACAGGAAGGGAAGGGAGGGAAGGAGGAAGGGAAGGGACAAAAGGGAACGGAGAAGGATGGAGCACGAGAGAGATTTGCAGGAGGAGGCTCGGAGCAGGAGTAATTTCAAGCGTCACAACCACACGGGCGGATCGGGCGGGCGAATCCTAGCGGGCAGGTTGGGCGGGCGGGCCCAGACGGTTGGGTCGAGCGGGCGGGTCGCCGAAGCGTCCAGCCGACATGAGTCGCGAGAAAGTTTCGACCGACAGCGCGATTGACAAAGAAAATAGTGAGGACATCCAGAGCGCGAACGTGCTTCATGGGGGGCGCGGCGCCGGAATACATTGCGGAGGCTCGATCCCTGGATCAAGTGTGAAGTGTCCCGCGAACGACCACAATTTGAGTAAACCGTGAGGACGTCTCTTGCGGGAGCCGCTGTTGTAGCTCGGCCGGGGGCCGGGGGCGCAGTCTGAGGCCAAAAGACTGCCCCGCGAAACAGGGAGGTGCGAGCCCCAGGAGGAGCACTCGAATTGAAAAAATCACAGAAATTTGGTGATCAGCCATAGCAGCCTTCTAAAATGGTAGTTCAAGAAGGTATTGGCCAGCTTGGCGCCCCCCCGTGCTGGGGACACCTTCCACGCATTCTCCCCTGGTGGTGAAGGCTGGCGTCGCGGCCCCGGTCCACGCCGATTCCCATGTAAGAGCCAAAGGGGTATCCATGAGCCTGCCGGCGTTGGTGCACGTCGGCAAAAGCGAAGAAAATTTCTGCTATGAGCTGTACGGAATCCGATACAGTCACGCCAGAGGCTGTATAGGATCCCATGTACCCCCGCCACAAGACTGCGTATAATGATTATAATCCCGCCACAGACTGCACATGATCCTATACACTCCCACCACAGACTGTACAGGATCTTATACAGTCCCGCCACAGACTGCGTAGGATCCTGTACAGTCCCGCCACAGACTGGGGGGGATCCTGTACAATCCCGCAATCGATTCGATTATATAGCATCCCGTACAATCCCCGCTCAGACTGTGTAAGACCCCATTCCATGCCGCCAAAAACTGTATATGATTCACTAAGGTCCTGGCACAAAATGTATAGGGTCCTGTACAATCCACCAACAAACCGTGCAGGATCCCAAGGTCCCTGTCATGGACTGAATAAGAACCTATACAGTCACGATACTGATTGAATAGGATCCCATACAGTCGCGCGACAGACTGTATAGGATCCTATACACTCCCGCCACAAACTGTGTAGGATCCGATGCCCTCCAGAAACAACCTGCACAGGATCCTATACAGCCCCACCACCAATTGTATAGCATCCTATGCGGTCCGGGCACAAACTGTACAGGATCCTATACACTCACGCGACAAACTGTATAGGATCCTGTACAGTTCCGCCACAGACTTTATAGGATCCTATACACTCCCGTCGCAGAATGCATAAGAAACCGAACAGCAAAGCCACAGACTGTACAAGATCCTGTACAGTCCGGCCACACTGTGTAGAATCCTATGCACTCCCGCCACGGCCAACACGGAATCTTTGCATTGAAGTCGATCGCGACTCGGACGGTATCCCACCCTAGTCACCCCCAACACGGATTGTATCGGATCCTATACACTCCCGGCATGGGGTCGAATAAAGATGGTTGGCCAACGGAATGGGCCCTGCTCCGGAAGGCACAGAATTGACATTCGACGTGGTCGGGGTGGTGCGCATATGCTACAGTACCGACTGCAAATGGTATACAATGGGGCACGGTAACAGAGGGATGGTATGGGCATGAACTGTGGCATAACAAGATGGGTGTAGAAACCGTATCGGAGCTTAAACGGGAACTGACAGGAAAGGAAAATACATGTTACAGGACCTAGCAGGGATGGTATGAGCACAGCATGAGGCATAGTAGGGATGGTACAAACATGGACTGGAACATGTTCGGGGTGGTATGGGGAATGGTATGGGGCCTAGTACGGGTGCTGTGGATGTGGTATGGGATTTGATAGGGATGGTATGGGAATGTTCTGGCACCGATTGGCCGTGGCAAAGAAACGATACGGGACCCGACAAGGTCGTCTTTCAAATGCATGGGAACTCGATGACCGGTATACACTTTCTACCCGGGCAGGCCTGGCAGTTGTAGAACCGAGCAGACATGGCACAGAAACTATATGCAACCGAGTAGTGCTGGTATGGTAACGATATACGACCCACTAGTGATGGTGCGGACGTGGTATGAGACCTAGCAGGGATGGGATAGGATTGCTGTGGGACCTAATATGGCTGGTATATACACGGTATGGGACACAATAGGGAGGGTTGTATGGGGCTCGACAGAGGTATACGAATGATTTGAGACCTCGAGAAGACGGTATGGGAACTGAATGGGACGGAGGACGAATGGTACAAGAATTGCACGGAATAGTATGGCAACCAATAACGACTCTACTGGGAACTGTATCGGAATGGTGAGGGACTCCATCGGAATGGTGAAGGGCCTACAAATAACGGCATGGAAACGGAATGGGACCTGAGAAGGCTGCGTAGTGTTGGTGCGTTGTCCCCCCCCCTTCCCCCACGGGGGCCTTAGCCCAGCCTTCATCATCAACAACAGCGCCACAACGCAACAACGCAATTGCAGTCCGCACCACGGAGCCCCGCTTCAGCCACGAGCCCGGGGAAAATGAATGACCGCTCGGCCCCCTTCCTCTGATCAGTAACGCGCTGCCAGAGGTAGCCTGTCAGCGTGTTCCTCCTGGGGAATACTCCCCGCATCTCGCCCGTGGTGCGGTCTGGCGAAGATTTCGTTGCGAATCCAGCTGTGACGACGAGAACCTTCCCAAGAGGCCGAAAAAGGCGAACACAATGCGAGGGCAGCGGCAGCGGTACCTGTTCCTTCGGCTACACGCAAGATTGAGCTTGGTGCGCGGACCAAGGGAACGCAAGGCGGCCGACTGCAAGCGCGCAATCCGCCGCTATCGCATCGCACTCAGCGATCGGGGGGACCCCGATGAGCCCACACCAGAAAGGTCATCGGGCGAAAGGTAGCGGCATGGGTACTTTGTTCTCCTCGGAAACTATGCAGCAGGAGCTCGACCACAAGAAACCCTCCACCAGAAACCCATTCTGGAGACCCCAGGATGTCCATTTATTTTGGTGTGGGTATATCACGCATTCCATAGGAAAGCCATCGAAGCCCAAGAAACCCCGGGCACCCTAGAGGCAAGCAGGATGTTTCTTGGCATTTGTTTCCACATGCAGCCAACCCGTATCGGAAGGATGCGCGATGAGGATGCAAGGGTTTTGGAAGCCCATCTCGAGGCTCTTCAGGCGGGGCGCGGCCAGCGAAAGTGGCCAAGGATGGGCCGAGGAGGCAAGGATGCAAGGGTACCCTTGGGAAGGATGCACGTCCTTATTATGCGGCTTGACTAAATAGCCGAAACCACAGGAGCGAGATGGCACAGCGACCCTGCGCAGCGGCACACGCGGGCCGCCAGCGCGGCACTCTGCAGTGGAGACGAGGGCGCTTACACGATCGTACGCGGGCAACTCACGCGCCAATGTCGGCGCAAACGACCCTTTTTTTGCGTCGACAAGTGGTGCTATCCGCGACACTCTGGACGCCGAATCATGGAACTGCTGGGTCAAGACTCAATCAATGCTAGAAGAAGCCTCCAATCAGGAACACGGCTCCTGCTACTCCCCCGAAAGCGGTTGAGACTGTCTGCTGGGGCCCTGTGGAGAGACACCAAGATACTTCAGGCACACAGAGCCCCCTGCGAATCAAAACCGTTCCGAAGTTGTCACAACCACGGTTCGGGGATGGACAGACCCCTCTTTAGTAAAACATGGTTTAGTGAAAACGACTTCGGGCCCAAGCCTGGCGGGCGCAAGCCTGGAAAATGACGGCCGCGGCGCCCTCTCGAGAACCGAAAAAGGACAATTCACTAATCGACGTGTGACTGTTGGGGGTTCTGTCCACCCCCGAAAAACCCTGAACCCAAAAACGTTTTCATCTGTTGGGGGCGCATCTTGCACTTCCGCCACACTCCGCCGGGCTTCCGCAGGCTTCCGCCGGCGGAGGCGGCCTCGTTTTACTTCCGCCGCCCTCCCGCCGTGGAAGAGATGACAACTCCTTCGATCCCGAACGGTGCTTCGATCGGGGACCTGCTTCCACCAGCCGAGGTGGTCGATCGCCAGGAACGCCAGCAGGGACGCCCTCTCGGCGAGGCGCAGAGCCCTGTCCGACCGCCGCGGCAGCTCCAGGTCCCCAGGCAGGCCCAGCACCACGGGCAGCTCCCGGCCGATCCGGAAGGAGCGCCTGGAGCTGTTGCCACTCGGCCTCCCATCCCCGACACTCCCCTCCATGATCCACCCCCCTCCTGCTCCTCCTCCCTCGGCCTCCTCCTCGGCCTCTTCCTCCCTCGGCCTCCTCCTCCTCCTGGTCCTCCTCTTCCTCCTCCCCCTCCTCCTACTCCTCCTCCTCCTCCTCCTCCTCCTCCTCCTTCTCTTCCCCAACACTTGAACAATATGGATACTATGATGTTCTGGATCCGAGTCTTGCTTCACTGTGATCGCCCCCTCATTCCCCCTCCTCCGCCTTCCTCTTGTCCTCCTCTTCCTCCCGCTCCTTCCACTCCAGATCCTGTTGCTGCTGTTCGTCTCGCCCCAGCGTGGGCCACTTTCCTGGATCCGAATACTTCTTCGTCGTTGTCGCGCCCTCAGTTCCTCGTCATTCGCCATTCCCCTGGACCTCCTTTTCCTCCCTATCCTTCCGCTTTAGCTCCTGCTGCTTCTATTCGTCCCCATTCTTTCACTCCCGCGCGTCCTCCTGCTCACCCGCCAACTCCTTCTCCTCTTCCTGCTCTCGAACATCCGCCTGGCAATCGATATCGACTGCACCGTCCCCCTTGTTCGCCTGACGCCGAATTGGGTCTGTCTCAGTATGCCTTCTACGCCGCCTCGTTGAAGCCCTCGTTGCAACACCCATGCTCAAATCTTACAGCCAAAAGGAAGAAGAGATGTCCGCCAATAGTTATCGAAATCACAAAACAAACGCGTACAACACAGCGCTCCGGAGCTTTCAAGATAGGCGGGGAAGGCAACCGAGGCAGCTAAGACAGCCCAAGATGCCTCCAGGAATTCCCAAGATGCCTCCCAGAGGGCCCAAGAGAAACACAGGAGGACCTCCAGTAGGGCCACAAGAGGCCGACATCATCCATGCCCCCAAGGCTTTCGACTGAGTTTCGCATCCCCGCCTCTTCGGACGCCCGTCAGCCAAAGACGGCCCAAGAAACCTCCACGATGTCCCCAAGACGGCCCAAAAAGGACCCCATGATGGCCCAATAAGCCAGCAAGACGGCCACAAAACGGCCTGCCAGAGTAAAGGATTTTCAGATGGGGTCCGAGTAGACGCGGTCGAAGGATCGCGCGGCATCGCCGATGCATCGCCGATGTATCGGCGATGCATCGGCGACGCACTGGCGACGTCGGCGATGCATCGGCGCCGTCTGCGTGGAGAAAACGCGCCGCGATCCTCCGACCCCATCTACTCGTACCCCCTCTAGGAGGCCTAGACAGAGAGACCCAAGACGGTCTCCGAAAGCCCGTCGACGATGGCACCACGACGGCCCTCAGCCACACCCCGTACGGCCAAGAGTGCCACAAGATGGCCCAAGAGAGAGCCCCAAGTGGCTACACGACAGCCCCGAGGGACTCCGAAGACTGCCCTACAGGAGCCCAGGACCGCCCCAAGAAAGAAGTGAAGCAGTAAGGTGCCGCATGGGATGGCATCCCTCTTCGTCCTCCTCCTGCTCCCCCTCTTCGTCGTCCTCGTCGTCGTCATCATCAGCATCAGCATCAGCATCAGCATCAGCATCAGCATCAGCATCATCAGCATCATCAGCATCATCAGCATCATCAGCATCATCAGCATCATCAGCATCATCATCATCAGCATCATCATCATCATCATCATCCTCATCCTCATCCTCATCCTCATCATCCTCATCCTCATCCTCATCCTCATCCTCATCCTCATCCTCATCCTCATCCTCATCCTCCTCATCATCATCATCATCATCATCATCATCATCATCATCTTTTCAGCACCATCATCATAAGCATCATCATTCTCATCATCGTCATCATTATCATCTGCATCATCATCCTCCTCCTCCTCACCATCATTATCAGCATCACCATCATCGCCATCGCCCTCGTCGTCGCCATCATCAGCAGCGACATCAGCATCAGCATCAGCAGCATCATCGTCATCAGCAACAGCATCCTCCTCCTCATCGTGATCATCGCTGCTCTCCCAAGCTTGGGGACACGGGGTGTCACATGTGACGGCTCCCCGTGTCCCCTCGAACAGTCGCCACCTACAATGTTGTGCGGGCACGGAGGAGGGACTTGCCAAGGACTGGATATAAAGACTGTCACGACGACACGCTTGGCACGGCCCCGCCGACGGACGACAGCGTCTGCGCTGCCGTGCCTCGCTCCCTGGGCAGGCCCAGCGTTCAGGGACGGTCGTGCCGCAAACTGCTGAGGCCACCCGTCAGATCGCTGCTGATGGTGGAGCGGGCCGCAGGCTGATGAGTCGAGAAGAAAGAACAAACTGCACAGACACAGATCCTGGCCAACCCAATCCTGTAGTCAGGGCCGGTTCGGTGCCTGCGCCCTCCTGGCTTGGCCAGGGAGGCACGTGCACCGATCCTGGGCTCAGCGCGGTCCTGGCCAAGATCGGTGCGTGTGCAGAGCCCCCTTCGCCCGAGAACACTGAGATCGCGCTGGCTCTGTGGCCCGCCCCGCGACCCACCCGCGACCCACCCCGCGACCCCCCGCGACCCCCCCGTGACCCATTGCGCGACCCACCCCGCGACCCACCCCGCGACCCACCCCACCCCGCCCCCACCCGCGATCCATCCCGCGACCCACACCGCGACCCACCCCGCGGCCCGCCCAGCGATCCACCCGTGACCCATTCCGCGACCCCCCCGCGACCCGCGACCCAACCACCCGCCACCCACCCGCGACCCGCGACCCACCCCGCGGCCAACCCGCGACCGACCCGCGACCCATTCCGCGACCCACCCAGGGACTCACCTAGCGACTCATTCCGCGAGCCAACCCGCGACCCACCCCGTGACCCACCCGCGACCAACCCCGCGCCCGCCCCCTCACTTCGGCGGTGGACAAACCTCCCTTTAGTAAACCTCCCCTTAAGGAAAACGGCCTGGGACCGAAACCGACGGACCTGGATCCGCAAAGATGACGGCCGCGACGCCCTCTCGCGAACCGAAAACGGCCAATTCGCTAATCGACGTGTCAGGGTAGGAGGTCTGTCCACCCCCCCCGATCACTCGGATCGGCAACTGCGGGCTGCTGCGTACTTCTTGGATCGGCGCCGTGCTCCTCCTCCTCGGAGCGCCAAGCGCGCCACGCTTCGCGCTGCAAAGGGGGGCCCAGCGCCAACCCGAGAAACCGGAACGGACCCCTAACGAGTACAGGTTTACACAATCTTCCCCTGCGCAACCTGTCAGCAGGGACTCCATGTAATGCTCCAGACGCCTTCTGAGGGAGCTGGGCCCCCGAAAGCGATGGCACATCGTGGCTCCCCATCGTGTCACTGCGAACACCCGGTTGGGGTGCCCTCTGCTGCGTGGGGGGCAATTGTTTCTTCAGGATGGGGGTCGAGGAGGGCGCCTGGAGCCAGCGAGGGTGATCATCAGCTGTCTGGCCGCCTCGTTCAGCCATCGGGTCCGCACCTGCGCGGGGGTGGCCCCCGAGGTCAGGCCCATGACGGCTCGGCCAGCGAACTGGAAAAGCCTGCTGGGGCCCTCTTCTCCTGGCTTCCTAGTCCTCCCAAGCCCACGCGAGGTATTCAATCTCCCTCCTCCTCCTCCTCTTCCTCCTCCTCCTCCCTCACCCTCCTCCTCCTCCTCCTCCTCCTCCTCCTCGACAAACCTTCTCGTTCCTCCTACTACTCCTCCACCTCCATGGCACCCGCCCCCTCTTCCTCCTCCTCCCTCTTCCGCGGTTGACGAGGAGGAAGAGGAAAGGGTAAGGAAGGTAAATAGGGAATGGTGGGAGAGGAGGAAAAGGAAGAGTGAGGGTGAGGGATGAGGGGAATGCGAGTGCGAGTGCGAGTGTGCGAAGGCAAGGCGGTCCGATCGAACTGGCCCTAAGAGGACAGCGCGAGGGGGCCGGAACCCTCAGGAAACAAACGGCTGGACGTCGACGAAACGATAGGTCGGCAGATATACCCACGAAACCATCCCGTGGTCGCTTTCGTTGAGGCTGCCTTCGCTGTCATGGCAGGGGGAGAAAGCGTCTGAAGTGTGAGGCAGGAGCAATGATGGAGGGTGATGTACCACGAGGAGGAAACGAAAGGAAAGATGAGGAGGAGGGAGGCTGGAGGAAAAGGAGAAGGTGGGGGCGGCACCACCCCCTGCATCACCTGCACCCCTTCCCACTTCTCCACATCAGCCTCCCTAATCTTGGCGGCTCCTAATCCTCATCCTTCTCCTCCTCGTACGCCCTTATCCTCTCCCTTCCTGCGCCCCCGTCCCGTGCCCCTCATTCACATCCGCTTCCTTCCACCGTCCTCGTCCTTCTCCCTACTTGCAGTCGGACTTGATTGGACATGACACGCGAGAGGACACAATACCCTTGCGAAGGCCACATCGCCACAATAGTGTAAGAAGCCATGGGTCAAGAGACACAGGCCGCAATCAGGCAGGGTCGACCTACTAATCAAGGCCGACCATCCTTACCCCTCATCCTCTCCAGGGAGAGCCTGGCTAGCTTGTCCCGCCCCTCGTAAGTCTGGATCAGGTCGTTGCATCTGCGCACGATCTGCTCGGCCGTCGGAGACATCCTGTGCCACGAGGGGGGGTCCATCGCATCGATCTCGGTCGATCTACGGGCGACAAGAAGAGGGGCAATTAGCGAATCGGTTACCAGTCTGGAACATATCCCTGTCCCTATGCTGGGCACCTCCTCATCACGATGCCAATCTTAGGGATTCCCTTCTTTTTTGAGGGCGAATCCCTAAGATTGTCATCGCCTTTTGGCGTGTCAATCTTAGGGATAGGGATACGTTCGAGGCTGGTAAATCGGCCGCATACGGTGAGCCTTCCGAACGCCCCAGTCCGCCAAGGCCGCCCGTGCGCCGAGGGCGGCATCGCCCCAAGGAGGGCGGACAACAGCCGCGTGCAGTGGAGCTCCCCTCCCCCCCTTCCCCGCTGGGAGCACGGAGCGAGGGCAGGCCTCCCGAGAAGGCGGCGGGACTTCTCAGACACCCGCGCGCCTCCTGCGAAATCATCCTAGCCTTCTCCGAAGACATAGACGGCTCCTCAGACGGCTGGAGGGCTTCTGAGAAGCCCCGCCGCCTTCTGAGAAGGCCCGCCCCTTCTCACTTCGACCCCCCCCAGGCACGCCGCCGACCGTTGGGTGCGACCCCCCGATCGCGGACGGAGCAGCGGACCCCACCGGGGAGGGGGAGGAGAGCAAGTTCTGGGCCGCGAGTCTGTGTCTCCGCTCCCGCGCGTCAGCTCCACCCCTCGCACGCGATCCCCCCTCTGCCGCAGGGGGAAGAGAAAGCATAGCAGTACCGCTGCGCTGTGGACCTCGCCTGAGTGCGTTCTGACCGGGCTGTCGGGGCGAACCCAGCCCGTGGCGACGAGGGCAGGGCAGCGGCATCGGTAGACTTAGCTCCTCTGAGCCCCTTCCCCTCCCCCCACACTCCCGCCTGCGCTCGCCTCTCGGGCGGGGGCCAGCTGCGGCGGCCCTCGCCGGCGAGGCGAGGGAAGGACGAGGAGGCGCCGTGCCTCGATGGGCCCTCCCCCGAACCTGACTACCTACCAAACCACCCCAACCCAACCCGAAGACCCGAATTTCGGGGTGGGGGGGGGGGGGTACGGGCGTCATGTGTGTTTTCTCAAGGTTCCCCGACCCCCCTCCAACTGGAAATGGAGAGCAGATTGGGCGGGTTGGGTTGGGGTGGTTTGGTGGGCGGCTCGAACCCTCCCCCACGCTCTCTTGGCCCCTGCAGCTTCGCTCTCGCTCCTGGCGCTCACGCCGCCAAGACCAGACGGCCCACCTGGCGCGAGGGAGGCTGGACGGCCCCCTACATGGGCCCCAGCCGGAGCCCCGCCGGGCGGCGAGGGACCCGCCAGGCCGTAGGCAGAAGCGGCTCGAGCCAAACCCTGTGCGAGCGCAGACCGCGCCCACCTGCTCTACACACATCTCAAAAAATGTGGGCTTGGGCTTCGAGGGACAGCAGTGCAGTCGGCGCTGCTGCGACACTGTTGGTCAAGTCCGAGCTCTGCGAACATCACATGGAAGACCAACATGGAGCAATGAGCAAAACCGTCCTGCTTGCGGGGGCCATCAAGCTCCGAAGGGCACGCTTCCACAACTGAGCAACCTAGCTCTCATCCTTGCAGTGGGGCAATGTGCAATGTTGCAACCGCTTCAGCAGCTCAGCAAATGGGCAACGGTTCTGATTCATAATTTCTGAGAACGCGCTCTACCCTCCTACGCCTGAAGCCAGCATCCGGCCGCACCAGAAACACCTCCTCACACTTTATGGATGCCCTTGGTCACGCAAAAATCTAAAGAGATCCACGTCTTCGAGGTCCCGGTCTCTCGTAGGAACGTGGGATCTTCTCTCCCGAGGCCACGATCCATCGTAAAAGAATATTGGGTCCGCGAACTGGAGGCTGCAATCTCTTGTTAACTCAAATGTGAATCCGAGGCCCCGAAACCAAAATCACTCACAAAGACTACAAAGAACTGAGGATCCGCGACTCCAACTCCGATGCCAGTCCGTAATAAAAGAAACTATGGCCCCGCACTGCTGAAGCCAAGACTTCTAGCAAAAGCTGTGGATTCGCGCTCCCGAGGGCTCGCGAGCCCTCGGCAAAAACGGTGGGCCTCTGCTCCCGAAGCCTCGATCCATGGTAGATGACACGGGATCCCGTTTTATTTACCATGGTTCACTCCGAGGGCACGATCCCGTGCGAGATGTAATGAATCTGCTATGCGAGCTCACAGGACCAGCCTTCCAACCAGCCATCAGGCGTGCGACCAAGCATGCGATCAAGCCCATACGCCAACCAACTAGTTGCCAGCGTCAATCCAGACAGCCAGGTGAGCTTGGTTTGTACTCTAGGTCTCGACAATTCGCCGAAGATTGGGGGAGGGGTGGGTGGTCTGAGTCTGGGCCGGAGCTTAGTCGCACTGCTTCTACCAGTCGCGCAAGCAAACTGGGAGTAGGGGTCCTGACCACCCGCCAGCAACTGGCCGCCAAAAGCAGCCAAGATCTGGTGGAGGGAGGGGGGGAGGGGGGGGGCCAGAAGCCCGCGCCAATCGTCGAGTTTGCGATCGCCTACGGAATTGATTCACCCCAGAATTGATTTCCTGTCGAATCACGGAAACACGCTTAAAATTCGGTAGGACTTGCAAGACTTCTACGCATTCGTCGTAGACCCGAGGGGGGAAATCAACTTTGGGGCAAAGCAATTCTGTAGTCGATCCCCTGCTCGAAGCCGGCAAAACAACATATAGCATAACAGCTGCCAGACAGCTAGCCGAGTTGCTTGCCTGACAACCCGATCGGCCAACCAATCAGCCAGTCGACAGGAGACGCGGGGGCAATCCGAGGGGGGGGGGTGGACGGCGGCAGAGGCCGAGGGCCTGAATGACGGCTGCAAGAGAAAGAGCCGGAGAAGCTGAGGCAAGGGCAGGCTGTGAAGGCAAGCGTGATAAACCCTGTGACAGAGCAACTGTGATAAAAAGACAAAGCAGGAACTTACCACACTCGTCGTGTGTTGTCACACCTGGGTTGATTTATCACACTTGGGCCGAAGCCTGAGCCTACAACAACAAAGCTGATTGTACGTCGAGCTTGCTCCGACTGACATGGCCGGCTGTAACGCTTGGCCACTCTACTGCATATACTGGCTCGTCTAATGAAGTGTAGCCCGATACCACACGCAGGATATCCCATTCTGCCAACCTTCGCAAAACGATGCGAAGAATATGTCACGTGCACGGGCAGCCGACGCGTGCACACAAGCATACTTTTCTCAAAACCGTTTCAATAATCGTGATAGCCATAGAAGAAAAAGAAATAGTGACGACAGTAATAATATCAGTGGCAGCAATAGTCATAGTCGTAGTAGGTCGTAGTAAAAATACTAGTGGTACTAGTGGCAGTACTATTCGTAGTGGTCGTAGTAAGAATAGTCGTCGTCGTGGCAGTCGTAGTAGTAGAAGCAGCAGCAGCAGCAGTAGTAGTAGTAGTAGTAAACGTAATAGAAGTAGTGGTAGTAGTAGTAGTAACAATAAAAGTAGGCGTAACAATGGAGAACATGTGGCTAATAGTCGCAGGTATAGTAGTAGACGTAGTAGTTGCTGTTGTAATGGTTTTAGTAATCGTCGTAGTAGTGATAAATGATGTAGTGGTACCATTCGTGGAATTACTCGATGTAGTATTCGCCGTAGTAGTAGTAGTAGTAGTAGTAGTAGTAGTAGTAGTAGTAGTAGTCGTAGTAGTAGTAGTAGCAGTAGTAGTAGTCGTAGTACAAATAGTCGTAGGAGTAGTAGGAATAGTCGTAGTAGTAGTACTAGTCGCCGTCGTAGTGGTGGTAGTGGTAGTAGTAGTAGTAGTAGTCGTCGTAGTAGTAATAATAGTAGTAGCCGTAGCAATCGCCGCAAGCGTCGTCGTCGTAGTAGAAGTAGTCGTAGTAGATGTAGTAGTAGATGTAGTAGTAGTAGTAGTAGTAGTAGTAGTAGTAGTAGTAGTAGTAGTAGTCGTAGTCATAGTCGTAGTCGTAGTCGTAGTCGTAGTACTCGTTTTTTTTCAGAAAAAGGAAGGTAGTACTAGCAATAGACGGAGCCGTAGCCGTAGCCGTAGTAGTAGTAGTAGTAGTAGTAGTAGTAGTAGTAGTAGAAGCAGTCGTAGTAGTAGTAGTAGTAGTAGTAGTGATAGTAGTAGTAGCAGCAGTAGTAGTAGTAGCAGTAGTAGTAGCAGTTGGAACAATAATACAAACATAGCTACTACTAGAAGTCGCAATCGTAGTAGAAGTAGTAATGGAAATGCAATAGAAATCGATGTCGTAGCAATAGTAGCAGTCGAAACAGTAGAAGCAATAGTAGTAATAGTTATCGTCGTAGCCGGAGTGGTCGTAGTAGTTGTAGTCGTAGGCGTGGTCAAAGTGGGACTGGTAATAGTAAGAATGGAAACTTATAGCAGCGACAACAATAGCAGCAGTATAATTCAAAGTAGAAGGAATAGTAGTGCGTGTACTGGTAGCAGTCGTCGTAGTACTCGTAGTGATAGTAGTAGTAGAAGAAGAAATCGTAGTAGACGTAGTCGTGGTAGTAGAAGTAATACTAGCAGCAGTGGTAGTGGTTTTCATAAAAAATACGAATAGTGATAGAAGCAGTCGTAGTACTAGTAGTGGCAGTAGTAGATGTAGTAATAATACTAGTAGGTAGTAGTGGAAAAAGGTGGCGTAGTCGTAGTAGTGGTAGTTGTAGTAATAGTGGTAGTAGTACTCGTAGTAGTGGTGGTAGTAAACCTAGCATTACTAGTAGTAGCAGCCGTAGTAGCTAGTACCGGTAGCAGCAAAAGTAGTGGCAGTAGTAGTAGTAGTAGTAGTACTATTGGTCGCCGCCGTATTTGTAGTCGTAGTCGTACTCGTAGAATCTGAAGTTGTAGGCATGGTCGAAGTAGTAATAGAAGTAATCGCAGCAGCGGTGGAAGCAGTAATGCTAGCAGCCGCAGCAAACGACGCAATCGCAGTCGCAGCAGTATTCGCCGTAGTAGTAGTAGTAGTAGCTGTAGTAGTAGTAGCAGTAGTCAAATCGTAGCCGTTGTCGTTGTAGTAGCTGCAATAGTAGTAGTAGTATTTATTATTAGTAGTAGTAGTAGTAGTAGTAGTAGTAGTAGTAGTAGTAGTAGTAGTAGTAGTAGAAGTAGTAGTAGTAGTAGTAGTAGTAGTAGTAGTAGTACTGGCAACATGAGTCATTGTAGTGGTAGTAGTAGTAGTAGTAGTAGTAGTAGTAGTAGTAGTAGTAGTAGTAGCAGTAGTAGTAGTAGTAGTAGTAGCATTGGCATTAAAAGTAACAGTCGTAGTAGTAGAAGCAGCAGTCGTGGTAATAGTAGTAGTAGTAGCAGTAGTAGTAGTAGTAATAGTAGTAGTAGTAGTAGAAGCAATGGTCGTGGTAGTAGTAGTAGTAGTAGTAGTAGTAGTAGTAGTAGTGGTCGTAGTAGCAATAACAGCAGTAGAAAGAGTAGCAGCCGCAGTAGACGTAGTAGCCGTCGCTGTCGTAGACGTAGTCGAAGTGGTGGTCATCATAAAGAATACTGATAGCAACAGCAGCAGTAGTAATATCAGTAGTAGTGGTACTGGTAGTCGCCGTGATAGTAAAATTCGTAGTAGCAGTAGGCGTATGGCTAAGAGGACATCATTCATACACGTAGTAGTAGTAGCAGAAGCAGTAGCAGTAGTAGTAGTAGTCGTAGGTAGTAGTCGTAGTAGTAGTAGTAGTAGTAGTAGTAGTAGTAGTAGTAGTAGTAGTAGTAGTAGTAGTAGTAGCAGTAGTAGCAATCAGGATAATAGCAACAATGATAATAACAAACCGAAAGGCCTGAGAAGTCGTAGTAGCCGCAATCGTCGTAGTAGGTGGTAGTTGCAGTCGTAGTAGCCGTGGTGGTAGTAGTAGCAGCAGCAAGAGTACTGATAATAGAAGTCGTAGTAGTAGTAGTAGTAGTAGTAGCAGTAGTAGTAGTAGTAGTAGTAGTAGTAGTAGTAGTAGTAGTAGTCGTCGAGCGAAACATAGTACTAGTCGTCGTAGTATCAATAATAGAAATTACTCCGACGGAAGAACCCCACATAAGAATCCTCTGGGCGAATCTGCAAAAAACCATCACCGTCGTCCTCGTGGTTGGTGAGGCGTCCTGGCTCTGTCTCTTCTGCGTATATTTCCTCTCGCCTTGGCGCGGGCCCCCCTTCCACTCCTTACGTTGTCCCCATCCTCGCCCCCCTGTTTGTTCCGCGCCCCGCCACCTCCTCCCCTTCCTGTTGCATGAGCGCGCATGTCGATGTTCCTCGGCGCCGTCGCCGCCACGGCCAGCACAGGCGCGTTCTCTACTGGTCACGTCGCGCAGCCGTTGGGACAACCCCGCGGGCCAGGCTGTCGGGACAACCCCGCGAGCCGTTGGCGCGCAAGACCAAGCCGTTGGGACAACCCCGCGGGCTTCGAGCGAGGCGCAGCCGCGCTCAGGCGGAAGGCAGCACGAAGCCCAGCTCTGCCGCGAGCTGCTTCGCCTCCGCCCTGGACAAAACCGCTCTCTTGTCGAACTCCAGGAGCGCCTTCCGCAGGGACGCCGGCGGCCCGCACTCCAGGAACTCTCGCGGCGGCGGCCGCAGGATCAGCATGTTCCGCATGCACGTGGCGCGGGAGAACATGACGTAGAGGTGCAGCCACCACTGCTCGTCCGACATGCCCGTGCGGCCAGCGTCCTCGTCTCTCGCGCAGTCGATGGTGACGCCCTTGCGCAGCGTCTGGCCCTGCGACAGCGTGGAGGTCAGGTAGGACGCGTGCGTCAGGGTGAACCCCGAGCGGCGCACGCTGTGCGCCCCCGAGCTCTGCCATGTGAACTCCCTTTCGCTGGGCCTGAACATCAGCAAGCTCCGCGCCCGCGCCTCGGCCTGGCCGTCGTCGTCGGCGCCTTCGGCGCCCTGTCGCAGCACCTCGGCGACCTGAGGAGCCCAAAAACTTCTTTGTTGCGTCCAAAATGTGGCCTGGGAGCTGCGTTCTGGCAGCGCGAGAACCCAAAATTGACGACAGTTACAGGTTTTGGATGACCCGCTCGGATTACCAACATGATCTGCGGGCCCCATAGGGAGGGGGCTCCCGCCTGAGACTTCCTCGCAGTTCACTCACAGACGAGGCTCCCGCCTGAGACTTCCTCCATATTCAGGCTTGAGGAGCCCAAAAGTGACGACAGTTACAGGGTTCCGATGACCCGCTCGGATTACCAACATGATCTGCTGGCCCCATAGGGAGGGGGCTCCCGCCTGAGACTTCCTCACAATTCACTCACAGACGAGGCTCCCGCCTGAGACTTCCTCCAAATTCAGGCTTGACGAGCCCAAAAGTGACGACAGTTACAGGGTTCCGATGACCCGCTCGGATTACCAACATGATCTGCGGGCCCCATAGGGAGGGGGCTCCCGCCTGAGCCTTCCTCAGAATTCACTCACAGACGAGGCTCCCGCCTGAGACTTCCTCCAAATTCAGGCTTGAGGAGCCCAAAAGTGACGACAGTTACAGGGTTCCGATGACCCGCTCGGATTACCAACATGATCTGCGGGCCCCATAGGGAGGGAGCTCCCGCCTGAGACTTCCTCCCAATTCACTCACAGACGAGGCTCCCGCCTGAGACTTCCTCCATTTTCAGGCCTGGGGAGCCCAAAAGTGACGACAGTTACAGGGTTCCGATGACCCGCTCGGATTACCAACATGATCTGCGGGCCCCATAGGGAGGGGGCTCCCGCCTGAGACTTCCTCACAATTTACTCAACGATGATGAGGATGAGGATGATGAGTGGTGGTGAAGATGAGTGGTGAAGAGGATGATGATTGATTGTGAGTGGTGGTGGCGATGATGATGTTTGAATGAGGATGATGCCGATGCCGATGATGATGATGATGTTCGTGAGCGTGTGAGAGAGTGCGAGTGATGAGGATGATGAGTATGTGAGTGACTAAGCATGTGAGAGAGCATCATCGATGATGCTGATGAGGTTGATGATGAGAGAGTGTGAGTGAATGTGAGTGGGTGTGTGTTCCTGCGCGGGGTGTCCAGAGAAAACAAGAACCCCACTTTGGATGTGGGGAAAAAGAAGGCGTAGCAAGATAAGTAGTAGGAGTAGTAATCGTGGTACGAATGGTAGTGAAGATGATGATAGTTGCCGCAATCGTACCACTGCTGGTGGTAGTGGTACCAATAGCAGCAGTAGTAGTAGTCGTACAAGTAGTAGTCGTAATAATGATAATGGCAAAGAAGAAGTAGTAAGGGAAGTAATGCGCTAATAGTAGTCGTAGTCGTCGTGAAGTGATCGTGGTACGAGTGGCAGCAGTAGTAGCAGCAGTAGTGGTAGTAGCCGTAGTAGTAGCAGTAGTAGCAGTAGTAGCAGTAGTAGTAGTAGTAGTAGTAGTAGTAGTAGTAGTAGTAGTAGTAGTAGTAGTAGTAGTAGTAGCAGTAGCAGTAGCAGTAGTAGCCGCAGTAGTAGTAGCAATAGTAGTGATTGTAGTTGAGAGAAAAAGAGTCGTAGTAGTCGTAGTCGTCATGATTGTGGTATAGTAGTCGCAGTAGGATCAGTAATAGTAGCATTCGTAGTCGTAGTAGTAGTAGTCGTCGTAGTAGTCTTCGTCGCAGCAGATGTAGCAGCGGTAGTAGGAACAGTAATCCACCTCACACTGCTTCCTTGCCCCCAGAGCCTTTACCAAGATCCCCGACGGCAACGGCGACAGACACGCTCGCGAGAACCGAGGCACAGAGACTAGCGCCCCGAGGCGGCTGGGGACGCCTGCGGGCAGCCCGCCCCTCCCATGAAGGGGGGGGCCCGCGGTGCCCAAAAGAGGCACCTGAGCCGAGCAACGCGGACGCGGCCTTGCCTTCTCGAGCCCCCGTCGTGCGATCAGAGGGGGGAGGCGGGGAGGCCGAACTCTTGATGGTGCAAGAGGCGGGGAGGCGGGGAGGTCGAACTCTTGGTTATGAGGGGAAGGAGGGGCCCCAGCAGAAGGATCAGGAAACATGTGCAAACGAAGACTTGGCTCTTTGGCAATGGGGTTGATTCTCGCGCTTGTCGAACATGCCGTCCTTGGTCAGAGATGCTACCGACACGACGTGGGCGACAACGGCTACGCTAGCACAAACCAAAGGCCAACATAATTAATAACGCGCGAATCGCTACTTCGAAAAATTTTAGTGTGCATATGCAGGCTGGAAGGCTTCTCTTGAACCTTAGATGCCTGTGCCTCGGCTCAGGAAAAGATCACCCCTCCACCGTAGAATCAAATCACTGGTCTGCAGGTCCCGGGCCGCGTGGATCTACTCTACTTTGGGGCCTAGGAGATGAGCTATCATCCACCACCGTACCGTGAGGTACCAGCCCCTCGAATCTTCAGCCCTCCATCCTCAACAGTCTTTGAGAGCCCCACGGCCCAGAGGTCGTAGTGCGCTCCCGGGCAACTTCTGGGTCCCCCTGACGGAGGACTTCCTGCGTGAATTCAAGGGCTCCTAAGTTCGCGCTTCGCGCTGCGCGAAGCGCGAAGCGCGAATAACTTCGCGCCCTCGCGCCGCCCCCCCAAAGGGAGAAAAGGAGGACGAGGAGGAGGAGGAGGAGGAACGAGGACCGCGAAGCGCGAAGCGCGAATAACTTCGCGCCCTCGAGGGAGCCCTTGTGAATTTTTCGCGGAGCCAAGGGGGCCACACAACGGCCCAAGAGAAGCCCAACAGGCTCCCAAGACGAACCCAGAGCGCCCCGGGTCGCCCGCGATCGCTCTCCAAGACGCCAAAGGTGGCCTCCAGGCGGCCTGAGAGGCCCCAAAGACGCCCCCCAAGAGCGCCCCGAGAGGCTCGGGTGAATGATCCCCTTGCGTATGGTTGGCAAGATTTTGAACTATGCTCCGAGGCCCCCAAGACCGCCACAAAAAAGCCCAAGAATGCCCCAAAACGGCCCAAGAGGCCCCTGGAGGGCCCCCAGAGAGTCTGGAGGGTCTATATTTCAAGCGAGTTACGCCAAGATGACTCTTGAGACCACCAGCAAGCCCCCCGAAGGCCCCTAAGAAGCCTGAGGCGGCCCCCCAGAAACCCAAATCACGCCCCAAGAAACTCCCAAGAGGCCGTCAAGAGACCTTCAAGATGACCACCCAGACACCCAAACCGTCTCCAAGAGGTTTCTGAGAGGGCTCCCAAGAGATCCACACAAGCATGCAATAAGCATCTGACCTGTAACCTAGGCACGGTGGTGGGATTAGCCGAAGGTCAATAAATCCGCCGCCCTCTGTGGTCTTGCGTGCTAAATTCTGTACGACTTGGTTTGGGTTTTTTCATGAAGAACTCCGCGTGGGGCTTCGGCCAAACGCGCGGGCCACCGGAGAGAACCGCAAACGACCTCAACGTCCACAAACCAACCTCCAAGACGGCTCAAGACGGCCTCTCCGGCGGACAAGATGTCTCAAGATAGCCTCCAAGATGCCTCCAAGACGGCGCAGCCCAAGATGCACCCAAGACGGCCCAAGGTCGCCACACGACTGTTCAAGGGGCCTCCAAGAGGTCCTTCAGGAGGGCCCGAAGAGGCCAACACCATTGATTCTGCTTAGGTTTGAAGATTCTGCCCTTTGCGTCGTTTCGGCCAACCGACTGCCCAAGACGGCCCAAGCGGGCCCCAAGATTGTCCCAAGTGGCCCCCACAGGCCTCCAACATGACCCAACGACGGCCCAAGAAGCTTCCAAGATGGTCCCAAAACGGTCCAAGAGGCTTCCAAGACGCCCATGATGGCATCCAAAACGGCCCTGAAGCGCCCAAAGAGGGCCCCAAGTGAGTCCAGAGAGGCCCCCAAGACGGCTTCCGACGGTGTCACACGAGCCAGACACGCCCTAAGACGGCCAAAGAGGCCCCGAAGAAGCCCCCAAAGGCCCCCAAGAAGCCCAAGAAGGCTTCCAAGAGGCCCGCAAGAGGCGTCCAGAAGGACCCAAGAGTCCTCCTCCTGTTTGACGTTGGTCGGACCTGAAGAGCAAGCTGGTGGCGTTCATAATCCTCCTCATCCTCCTCCTCCGCCTCCTCCTCCTCCTCTCTAATTGACTTCCCTCTCCGCTTCTTCTTTCTCCCCAGCGTGGCCCCCACAGGGCTGGGGGAACAGATGGTTGGATAGCTTGGCAGAGCTCTGGCCACAACGTTCGGCCACATGGGGCGATTCCAAAAGGTTGGCGGCGGCGGTGGTTCGCCGTAGGCGTCTTCGATATATGAAGTTGACCCACCACCGTGCCGAGATGCACTGGGAGAAGTGTCCTCAGGTCCTCCAGAATCTCCATTCCTCAGCCCTCAAGAACTAAATAAGAGTCGGCGACGACGAGGAGAACACGTCAAGGATATGGTAAAAACCCGAGGCTTCGCCCAGACAGAGGCAACTCATGTTCCGTATAATGGCATCATTAATCTGCAGATCCGCGGCTCCATGGGTACCGACTCCCGTGGGATCCCGGATATCTGCATGTGTATATATATACATATATATATATATATATATTTATCGGTCGATCAATCTCCGCCAGCTCCCTGCAACCTGTGCCAGTCCCAATTTCCAAAATTATAGGACTAGCTTATGTTTCCTAGTGTAAGTTGGTACACGTCGGTCGGAAAAAGTAGGTACCACATGAAGAAGGAAGGCCTATAAAGTAGATTGGGATTGGGTTCAGGACCTCCCAGCGAATGATACAACACAGCAAAAGCATATCGGTCCTTGACGTAAGAAGGTGCTTGTGGTAGAAAAATACCTACTTGCAACGACTGGCGTGTACTATCCGCGCGAGGGAGGGGGGGGGGGCACAACACCACTGTCTTCCCTTCCCCCCACCCTCCCGGGGGGGTTTGCAGAATTCCCCGGGGGTCTCAGGACAGGGGAAAAATCCGATTCGCGCTTCCGAAGACACCATGCATCGTAAGCTGCGCCAGGCTCGCGAAGCCCGAGGCCATCACGCCCAGCAAATTGCACCAGGCTCGCGTCCCGAGCCCACGATCCCTCGTGAACTCGCCGCGCTCGCGCCCCAGAGGCCACAAAACACTCCCCTGTGGATGACGCCAGGCTCGCGCCCCCGAGGCCACGATCTCTCATAAGTTATGCGTCCTTCGCGCTCCCGGGGGCCACGACTCTGGCGCAAACGGCCTCGGTGCCGAGCCCCCGAGGCCACGATCCCTGTCGAGCTGCGCCGGGCCCGCGCCCCCGAGGCCACGATCCCCTTGTCCCTGTCAACCGCGCCAGGTTCGCGCCTTCGAGGCCACGATCCTTAGGAAATTGCGCCAGATTCGCGCCCCCGAGGCCACGTTGCCCTTTTGAAATGACACCAGATTCTCGCTCCTGAGGCAACGATCCTTTGCAAATGACTCCGCCAAAGACCGACCACAACGATGTTCGAGACGAAGTGGCGTTTTTGAGGAACCGCGAAACGAAACCCAACGTCTAAACCGAATGTTAGCAAGAACGAAGGACGAAACGAAACAAACACGAAGCGGAAAACAAAACAAGGCCGAAATCAAGCTACACAGTGCTGTGGTGGGACCTTGTACTCCACATTCGCGCCCCCCCCAAAAAAACACGATCCTTCGCAAATTACGCCGGAATCGCGCCACCAAGGCCACGATGCCTCGTAATTTGTGACGCCGCTCCCGAAGCTATGCCAGAATCCCTCGACTCCATTGCAATGGACTCGCGCTCCCGAAACCATGATGTCTCGTACATTACGGCAGATTCGCACCCTCGAGGCCACAACCCGTAGTAAAGTAAGAAACTCGCGCTCCCAAGCGTACGAACCCACACCACCAGAGGCTACCCAAAAGCGCCACTCCCTCTCTAAAGCAAAAGAAGAAGTCTTAATTGGGACATGCGTTCAGGGGGCGTTTTTGGCCTCCCCGCAATTTTCCTGAAAAATCCTGCGCTGAACCCGCAGCCGCGAGTCCTCGAAAATTACCCTGTGACGTACCCAACCCATTTGTATCAATGGAAACGAGGAGTTGGCCGAAACTTGCATGGACAATCAACTTGATGTATAAGCTACTTGGGACACGCGCCTACGGCATGATGCGCAGGAGAACCATACAAGGACGAGGGGCGATAGCTATAGGCTCGAAGAGGACATGGGGAGTCGGGAACGCAGAGCAGGAGAAAAACGTGCGGGAAGCCGAACCATCAGCACGGCAGCAACAGAGGGAAGGTGACTGCAGAAGGAGAACAAGGACGAAAGCGGCGTCTAATTTGAGTCTGCGGTGGGTACCCACTGTGCTGTGCCCGCAGCCCTCGAAAGTGGCGACAGTTTCACAGATCGCAGCCCCCCAGGGATGGCGAGGTCTAATTTGAGTCCGCGGTGAGTACCCACTGTGCTGTGCCCCTCAGCAGCCCTCGAAAGTGGCGACAGGTTCACAGATCGCAGCCCCCCAGGGATGGCGAGGTCTAATTTGAGTCCGCGGTGAGTGCCCACTGTGCTGTGCCCCTCAGCAGCCCTCGAAAGTGGCGACAGTTTCACAGATCGCAGCCCCCCAGGGATGGCGAGGTCTAATTTGAGTCCGCGGTGGGTACCCACTGTGCTGGGCCCCCCAGCAGGCCTCGAAAGTGGCGACAGTTTCACAGATCGCAGCCCCCCAGGGATGGCGAGGTCTAATTTGAGTCCGCCCGTGGCGTCACTGTGCTGGGCCCCCCAGCAGGCCTCGAAAGTGGCGACAGTTTCACAGATCGCAGCCCCCCAGGGATGGCGAGGTCTAATTTGAAGTTGCTGGGCCCCCCAGCCCTCGAAAGTGGCGACAGTTTCACAGATCGCAGCCCCCCAGGGATGGCGAGGTCACTGTGGGTACCCACTGTGCTGGGCCCCCCAGCAGGCCTCGAAAGTGGCGACAGTTTCACAGATCGCAGCCCCCCAGGGATGGCGAGGTCTAATTTGAGTCCTACCCACTGTGCTGGGCCCCCCAGCAGGCCTCGAAAGTGGCGACAGTTTCACAGATCGCAGCCCCCCAGGGATGGCGAGGTCTGTGCTGTGGGCCCCCCAGCAGGCCTCGAAAGTGGCGACAGTTTCACAGATCGCAGCCCCCCAGGGATGGCGAGGTCTAATTTGAGTCCGCGGTGGGTCCACTGTGCTGGGCCCCCCAGCAGGCCTCGAAAGTGGCGACAGTTTCACAGATCGCAGCCCCCCAGGGATGGCGAGGTCTAATTTGAGTCCGCGGTGGGTACCCACTGTGCTGGGCCCCCCAGCAGGCCTCGAAAGTGGCGACAGTTTCACAGATCGCAGCCCCCCAGGGATGGCGAGGTCAAAGGCAGGGGGGAAGAGAGGCAGCGACGAGCGAGGTAAAAGGCAGGGGGAAAGAGAGGGACGGGAGGGGGTGGGAAGGAGACGCGCGAGCAGTGCTCTGTTCAAAACGAGAACCCAACGCAGGATGGTTGGGAACAACATAGCCTGCAAGGAACCCAAAGACAAACCCAACCACGCGTTTGTTCAAATCTGGCTTCAAACTGCCTACAGTCGTTCCAAAAGGGTTTCTAAGAGACAACATTCGGGAAACGCTATGAGAAGGTACAATAGCGTTCATGAGTACACCCGACACTCTTCGAAGGATTTGCTGACTGCCAGGCCTCCACGCTTGATGCCCACAAATACCTTGAAGACGGCGCCAAGACATACCGATCTAGCCCTGATCTGCAGATTTCAGATGCGTAAGATTCTGGTACCTAGGGGCCGGCAGCAGAGGGCGAAGCCCTTACGGATACACGCGCATACAGAAACACGAATGTGTAACTATGCACGCATCGACATCTATCAGCATGTATACATACTTATGATTATGCTATGTTTGTATACCTATATATATATATATATAACACAAAAAAACAAATAAAATCGAATACGTGTGTGTGCGTACTGTTCGCCACCTTGCGGCTGGGCATGGAGTGGGCGTGTCCTGAGGTTTGAAGGGGCCCGGGCCCCGAATCAAGGGCTCCTAAGTTCGCGCTTCGCGCTGCGCGAAGCGCGAAGCGCGAATAACTTCGCGCTCTCGCGCCGCCCTCCCAAAGGGAGAATAGGAGGACGAGGAGGAGGGGGAGAAGGAACGAGGACCGCGAAGCGCGAAGCGCGAATAACTTCGCGCCCTCGAGGGAGCCCTTGCCGAATTCTCACATCTCCCGGGGCTGCCAGCGTGCCCCCGGGGCTCCTGCGCATCTCGCCGCACGACGCTCTGGGGCCCAAAACGCCCACAGGACGGGCAACGAGAGCGCCAAGAGGCCCCCGAGGCGGTCCAAGAGGCCCCGGAGTCGACGAAAGGATCGCTCCACGACGCCCAAGATGGCCTCAAGATGGCCCACTACGTCTCCAAGACGCCCCAAGAGGCCTCCAAGAGGCCTCCCAAGAGGCACGAATCATTGATCGCAGAAGGTTTTGAAGGATTTGGACGTTCTCGCCGTTTCTGTTGTCCGACGCTCCAAGACGGCCCCAGAGGCCCCAAAGCCACCCCAAGGCGGCCCAAGAGGCCTCCAGACAGCCTAAGAGCGCCCCAAGACGGCCCAAGAGACGCCCAAGACAGCCAACGAGAGCCCCAAGACGGCCCCAAACGGGGTTCAAGAGAAGGAACACGAACTGTAAATCCGAGCCTTCCGACCAAACATGCCCCCAGGAGGCCCCAAGAAGCGCCCACAAGCCCCAACGAGTTCCCCAGGAGGCCCCCAATAGGCTCCAAGGGGCCACCAAGAGGCCTAAAGGAGGCTCCTAAGAGGCTTCAAAACGGCCCCCAGAAGGCCTCAAAACTGCCTCCAACTAATCTGGCCGCCCCGCCCACTCGTCAGCTCTTCCGCTCGGCGCTGCGCATCGTAGGCAATTACCCGGCATGCGTTGGGAATTTGCTCCGAACTGACCAACGCTGTCGCCGCGGGCAGAGAACATATAGAGCATCCTTGAAGCCGTGACGAGTGCAAAACCTGCGCGAGGAGCGGGACGATGAGGAACGTGAGATGAGGAACGTGAGGGTGGCCAGAGATGTACAAAGAGGAGAACTAGCAACAAAAAAAGGATAGCGCTGACGGGGAGAAAAGCACGAAGAGTGAAGGTAGCGAAGAAAGATGAGTAACACAACGAGGAAGGAGAAGAAGATGAGGATACACACACATATATAGGTAGATTATGTGGCGTAAGGTGCGAAAGAAGACAAGATATCACTCTAGACCGACCAGGCTACACGACCCGTCAGTCGGGCTAATCACATCATAGACGACCTAAAACTAACGGAGTACAACATTGCCAAAGCTGGACCAACAACAACCACACTCAAAACGAACCATGGAAATTATACGCAACGGCGTCCCAACGTGCACGACACAAAAAAACGCGTGGTGCCGCAACTTGAACACATGCGGACACCACACGATCAACATGATCAACGTTTGTAAATACGGCAGCCATGCATTGTTCACTGATAATGGCAGACACCGATGCCACAATAAGTTAAAGTACAGAGTGCACGCCACCCGAGATGGGAGCAGAACCACTGAGACCAACGGCGTCACTTCTGTGCACTGCCGAGGCCTGAGACGCCCCGCGACGGCCTGCCTGCTACAACCATGGGACTGCTTTTCCGCGGCACAGCAGTCTCGCCGTCTCAGCGTCGACTCCCACGAGAGCTCGTGTGGCTCGCAGCGGGACCAAATAGACCCACCATGCACCCGCTCAATCTTTCCCTGCTCGTGTTGTCGCCTCCGGTCTGCTCGCGTCCGCCCCCTCTCGTCATGCTTGTCCTTCTCTGCCCGCTCGCCCTCTCGGCCTCCTGCTTCTCCTTCTCGCCCTCTTTGTCGCCATCGCATCCCCCTCATCCTGCCCCTGCCTCCCCCCCTGCCCGCACCCCCGGATCGGAAGTCGTGACATCAAACCACAGCGCCGTGGAACGGATAAAAAGCATGGTCAGAATTCTCTCGATCGCCGTCGTCGGGGGCGGCCAAAGAGGGGGGTGTCCAATAGGCGGGGGTGCAAATCATGACCGGCGGCACGTGCGCGGCCCAGGGGGGGGGGGGGCAGGGACGGAATGAAACAAGAAGAGGCGCCATGAGATCTGGGGAGATACCATGGCCCCCGTTATGATATCCTCCACCCCCCCCTAGTCATCACCCCCCTCTTGGCCGCCCCCGACCGTCGTGCCCGCGCCCCTCTGCAGGCCGGGCCGCTGCGTTCGTGAAGCCCCCAGCTGCACCAGACGGAGCGAGCTCGCCCGTCGTGGCTTGCCGGCTTCGACGACGCCCGGATGCCGGGGCCCTAAAAGGGACCGAAGCTAGAAGGGCGAAGAACATCAGGGATAAGGGGCTCGTTTCTAGAGGGCAGAGAATCCACCCACATAAGAACCACCCCGACACGCGAAGCCGTTTAGCAAACGCTCCCAAAGAAGGAATCAAACAAGGCCGGGCTGTTTAGTACACGCCCAAGGCCGTTTAGTAAACGCCAGTTGTCCGGTCCGGGTGGTTTTTCCTCCCTTCATTTTCTGCAGATGTATCAGACCAAACCGCCCAAATGTATGATTCCTAATGCGAAGACGGGGACCTCAGTGAGGCCGCGTCTTAATCGTGTTATTAGGGTTATGGGTTCTTGTGTGCTCGACGATCTGAACCTCGAACCTCTGCAGCCTTCTCCTCGTTCCACCCTGCACTCTCGTCAGGAAGCCCCCACACACGCTGATCTGCCGCGGCGGCGGGCGCTGGGACGGCGGCATCGCTGCGACGTGATCTCTCGCTCCCACCTCATCCCCTCCATCTGCCAATGCACATGTCTCTCTTTCTCTCCCTCTTCCCCTTGCTTTCTCTCTCTCTCTCTCTTTCCCCATCTCTCGCTCTCTCACTCCCCCTTTCCCCCAAAAAACATATGGCGGACCGAATAAGCTGGGACGGTAATTATCATGCAACTCTGAAACGCCGCAACTCACTTCTGCCCCTCGAACCATCACATTAGTCGCTGTCTCGGGCGATCTCCAAGACGAGTGTTACGTACTTGAGTATGTGTGGTCATTACACGCATCCTGCATGATTGGGTTGCATCTCGTCAAATGTCATAGGTGTTGGATGCTGAGGTTGTTGTGCGTATGCTGCTGGTGTATGAGGTTCAACGGTGAATGCCGTTGCTACGGGCTCCTGGCGTCCGTCTATCAAGGATGCATGATGCAAAAGTAGTTCAAACATGACAAGTTCTAAAATCTGGTGTCTATACTACTTGTGGCTTCCAATCCTTTACTCCCTCCCACTCCTTCTCTTCCACTCAATCCTCCACCGTTTCCTTCTTGTGACCCTCCCTCCCT
The DNA here is from genome assembly GCA_963575745.1 of Prorocentrum cordatum. NCBI lineage: Eukaryota > Dinophyceae > Prorocentrales > Prorocentraceae > Prorocentrum > Prorocentrum cordatum. Next base: position 313,774 of record CAUYUJ010014234.1, on the reverse strand, counting down.
CATCGTTATCCACCCCCCTTCTTACTGTACTGCACCTCCCTCCCTACCTACTGCTGATGCTGTCACAGCTCGGCGCTGCGCGGGGATCGCTTCGTCTGCAGGTGCATGCTGTTGAAGGACTTGGAGACCTGCGCCGAGGCGCGTTGCTCTCATCGATGACGCCACCCCCAATCGAGGCTGTCGAACAACAGAACTCCGATTGAAAACTGTTCCATCCACACGAGCCTCTTCGTAGTGCACACCGCTTCGACCAGAACATGCATGTGTACCCGCTGTGTCTGGACCATCCTGCGACCATTCCTGCGACAAAGCCCACGAATCACTACGCGCAAGCGTAATGTGCCTTCGGCGTGGCCTCGAGATCCGTTCGCATTCAAAGTTTCAGACACTGCCCACAACTTGTTGGCCCAAGATGCCCACGTGCCCTCTTCCAACCAATAGTGTGTTTCAAGCCTGACGCCAACGCTTGGACCCGGCTCAGAGGTCTGTTGCACTCCCGATGTGCGAACTATGCAATGCAACCATAAGGCACGAACCGTAAGGCGCCAACCACAGGACTTCGACCGTAGTGTACCGCTCGTGTTTTAGGCACCAACCATAGGGAGCAAAGCGAAAACGGCCGACAACGACCCACAGAACACCATGGGGAGACAAACATAGAGCACCACCCACAGGAAGCCAGGCGGGAAAAACCGACTACGATCCACAAGGCACAATGTGCGCGGCCCGCACACACACACACGCCCACGGTGGGGGTGCGCAGATGTGTGCCGCCCACCATAAGGCACCGACCGCAGGACGCCAAAAGGCCGACTGCGAAGATGAAGAGCTCACTGGGCACCAGCAGCGCGGCACCGAAGCGCAACGCACAGCCCGTGGGGCGTCTGCGCACACGGCCGACAAAGGGCCACAAGGCACCACAGGGCGCCACCGCGAGCGACCAACCGAGACCCCGAGAGCAAGTGCCATGAAGCCAATGTAGCCCCAAACAGGAACAGCCATTGAGCCCGATCGGGGGACAGCCGGCTGCGACCAGCGAAGCCAACTCCACAGAGCCCGGAGCGAAAACGGCCATGCATGTCGTCGTCGTCGTCGTCGTCGTCGTCGTGGTCGTGGTCGTCGTCTTCATAGTAGTGCGGCTGGCAGCTTCCTGTGGACGACTGTCTCACCTTTCCACCACTCGGCCAATGAAACTGTGACGCGCACGGCCTTCTGTCCTCTGTGGGCGCAGGCTGAGGCTCCCCGTGACCGGAACAGCCCCATTCGTTCCTTCCCCAGCGCTCCTTTATGGCGGCACGCTGACTGCCGTACACCGACGGGGAACCGCCACCTGCGGCCCACAGGCACGCTCAGATGCCAACGACTCCCGAGTGGGGGGGGGCCACGTCGCACGGAGCGAACGCGCTGCAAACAGAGCACGAGCACCAAGTGCGGGCACGGCTGTGGGAAAGGCGGGGAAAGAGAAGCTAACGTTCGGATGGTGCCAAATGTGTCTCGCGGCCAAAGCGTCCTGAGGATTTTTTCATGGAGGCCCCCACGCCCTCCGGAGCACCCCACCACGGGGCCCAGACAACCCCGGGGGACTCCAAGATGGAGCGAACATCTGGGGAGGCCCTGGGCCGCACACGCCTCCACGAGCGGGCGAGGAGCGGTATGACATCCATGTTTGTTCCGCCGTCGGGGGCGCCTGCCCCAACGGCCGCTAATTAGCACGTGCATGCCCCGACGCGCCGCTGCAGGGGCATCCACTCTCCAGCCGCCCCTGGGGGCAGGCGTCCCCGACGGCGGAAGTTGATCTAATTGAAGGGGCCGTGGGACACACAAATAAATACACACAAATAAGAATATCCCCCATAGTTTCCCACTTTTCCTGGGTCTCTGTCTCCTCCCCCCCATTCCCATAGTTTCCCATATTCTCTGGGGACTCGACGATGAATTGTGTCTGTGTGTTTCTTTCCCTCCTGACCTACACCGTTCCCTTGCCCCCCGAACCTCACCCGCGCCCGAAACCGCTCGGCTTGTAGCTGCCCGTGGTGGGCTGCAGCCTCGAAAGCCGCCCCGTTGCGGCCTCGGCCTCGGCGTTGCGGCGCGAGGACCCGGCTCGGCGGCTCCCGCGGCCTTGTGGGGGCCTCTGCTGCCCCTTTCGGTTCGGTCGGGCGTGTCCCCTCTCGAGGCCGACTTTGGGTGATCTCCTTGTTTTAACAAATACCAGAAAATGATCAAAAATTAGCCAACCACAAAAATCGTCCGCGGACTGTGTCTGAATGTTCCTCCCCCCGACTTGACCCTTGTGGCTCCCTCTCTCTCCCCCGTGGCACCCTGCACCGTCGCCGCGGCCCCGCAGCTGCCATGGCCCCCCGCTGCCGTTGCTAGCCGCGCCAGCGCACTCAGCTTGGAATTCTTCCGCGCCTGGGTGCCCTCCGCCACTTCCTGCCCTCGGCGGTCGTCCGTCTATCCTGCTCCCGCCTTGCATGCTGGCCAATTCGCGCAACGGCTGCCCCGGACGCTGCGACGCTGCTCGGTGGTGCGTTTTCGCCTCGTCGCCGAAAAGAGTGTGTGTGTGTGTGTGTGTTTGAACTGTATGTGTGTCCTGTCTAGGTGTTCGCTGGTGCAGCCAACTCTGCCACCCTGCCGACGGAATACATATCTATATACATATATATATATATAGATATAGATATGTGTATGTGTATGTGTATGTGTATGTGTATGTGTATGTATGTGTGTGGGTGGGGGGAGGGGGGGGGGCGTGGGTGGGTCGGTGCGTGGGGGGGGGGCGGGGCAAAGGTCCAGTCCCGAGACGAGTGCTGTTCACTGGCCAGTTCGGCACCCGCGCCCCAGAGGGGTGCGGCAAGTCCCTGTCGTGACGACTTCGGCAGTGGTCTCCGACACCGCACGGTTCGAAAGATCTACGTCGTTTTGATCGCGAGGTCATACCATGGAAAACCGGCTGCGTTCAACCTTGAATGCCCCCTGCGGGTCGTCGCCGAATCGACATGACACAAACCTGCCGTAACGACCTTTCAGACTTTGACCGGTCAAACAGTGGACACATCCTGATATCATAGGTAGCACCCCGCAGTTGCGGATAAGAGTGAGGGGTCGGCGGGGTCATCGGAAGTCTGCGAGGCTCTGAAGAAGCCCATCGCAGGTGCGGATTCATCAACACATTGCACAACACGCCCGCCGCAGGCGCCGAATTTTCGTCAAAGCAATGTGGGTGGGTCGCGGGTGGGTCGCGGGGAAGGTCGCTAGATGGATCGCTGGATGGCTCGCGGGGGGTGGGTCGCGGCCTGGTCGCGGACGAGGACGACAACAACAACGCAACAACAATCCGCACCGAGGAAACCCAGCTCAGCCACGCGCCCACGGACAATGAACGATCGTTCGGTCCCCTCAATCTGATGGGTATCGTTTAACCGATCCCAATCCCCAGCGGCGTGGCCTGGGCCCCACTGGCCGATTTACCCCCCTAGGTAGGGATCTAGGCCGCTCCCTTCGGGTTCCGAGGGTGTGTGTCCCCAAGTGGGGTGGTCATCTGTCTGGTGGGGGTCCTGAAGGGGATGGGGGTGGGGGTGGGGATCGGAGAAACGATGCTGACCTGATCTGTCCTGCCTGCAGCGCGAGAGGTTTTGGGCGCCCGAGTTATCCGGGGTAACTCGGGTCCGGGGTAACTCGGGTTTGGATTCCCGTAAAACGAACCCGAGTTAGCCCTGACCCGAATTACCCCTGATGATTTTGGGGCTCTGGACGCCCGAACTATCTGGGGTAACTCGGGTCCGGGGTAACTCGGGTTCGGATTCCCGAAAAACGAACCCGAGTTAGCCCTGACCCGAGTTACCCCTGATGATTCGGGGCTCTGAAGGTTGCTGGTGAGCACGTCCTCCGACGACCTGATCCGACGTGCTCTGGGCGCGTCTGCCCCGCAGCTGCGCGCTGGCGGACGTGCGCGGCTGCACCATCGGGCACGTATGAAGGGGCCCCAGGAGACACACAAATAAACACACACATAAACATATTCCCCATATTTTCCCATATCTTCTGGGTTTCTGTCTTCCCCACCGCTTCCCATATTCTCCCATATTCTCTGGGGAGTCGACGATGAATTGTGTCTGTGCGTTTCTTTCCCTCGTGAACGTAGTCGGTTCTGTGGCCGTTGCCCGCTCGTTGCTGCAATGGGCGCAGCTCTTGCATGGACAATCAGCCAGCTTCCCATGCGGGGGCACCTGGCTGCGCGGACCAAAGATTCTCCGCGCCGCAGATTCGTGTCGTGCCAACTTCGGGGTTGGTTCCTGACACCGCGGGGATCGCTCAGCCTTGAACAATCGGCCGTTTCTGAAACGTCAGCACGTTCAACATCTGTCGATTCTGGGTCGCAAGCGGAGTTCGAACGCCGACGGTGTGGTCGCCGCCGATCGACGCGACGCGAACCTACCGTAACTCTCCCATCGGACGCTTCGCATTTAGCATGTAGCGGCAGGATCCGCCACCGTCTCCCTTGCACGCTGCGGCGTGGTAGAATGCCAAGTGCTGTCTGGCAGGGTTCCTGCAGATCTTCTACGAAGGCTCCATTCTCCCCGGACTTCTCCTGGGATGCGTCCTGACCAGGGCTTCGGGGCGCATCCAGCGGTGGCGACGCGGCCCTCCCAGGAGGCCCAAGAAGCGGAAGACGAGGGAAAGGTAGCAGCATGAGCACCCTTTCCCTCCTCTGGGCCATTCCCTCTGCCAGCGCTCCCGCGCGTGCAAGCCAAGTAGCCTCTCCACCTCTGGCCCACTGCGGGGGTCGATGTGGGGCTGTCGGCGGGGGTGACGCCCCCCCGAGGCTTATTTCAGAAACTCGGAGAACCTAAAATTGCCCCAAAGTCCTTCACGACAGCCCGACATCGCCCCAAGACAACCTCAGAATTGCCCCAAGACAGCCTCGAAGGTTCCCAAGACTGCCCCAGAAGGCTCCAAAGGAGCCCCAAGAGGAGCCCGAAGATAATCAACGTGATGGACTTTCCATACAGTGTAGACAAGCTACCGCGTTCTTGCCTTTTCGGGCTTCCGTCCGCCCAAGGCCCAGCAGGCATTCAAGATGGCCCCAGCACTGCCCAAGGGGCGGCCCAGTTGGCTTGCAAGATGATGACCCAAGAGGCTTGCAAGATGATGGCCCAAGAGGCCTCCAAGAGGACGCAAGACGGCCCAAGGAGGCCCCTCGGGCCCTAAGAGGGTTCCAGGAGACCCAGAGAGGCCCCCAAAACGGATCCCGAAAGAGTCACACTGCTTAAGGACGCCCTGAGATGACACGCACAGCCCCCCAAGAGGCCCCGAAGACGCCCCCAAGAGCCCTCCCAAAGAGGACGGAATAAGAGAGAAAATGATGAAACACGAGGAGAGACATCCCGACACGACGCGGAAAGCCGTCTCACATTTTACGGCTCTCCTAAGCCTCGGAACACAAACTGTCAAACGTTACGACTTCATGTAAGCTCCTCGAACAGTCGCCACCCAGAGTGTTGGGCTGGCACGATGGCGGGACTTGCCGCGGAGAGCTTCATCGGTACCTGTTCCAGCGCTGCGGCACTGCCTTATGCTGATGTCCAGAGCACCACAACTTCGGATGTTGATGCTTCCTTCGGTTTCTGGATGTGCGCACCAGGCTGTTTCCTAAGTTCACTCGTCCGAGCCCGCTGCTGCTTCACAAAGAGTAATCGCGACTCGCTTCAAGTCTATTGCCCTACAGTCGGCCCGTATCCGAAGGATGCGCGATGAGGATGCAAGGGCCGTGGACGCCCGCTTTGAGGCTCTTCGAGCGGGGCACGGGCGACAGTGGCCAATAATGGGCCGAAGGGCCGAGGATGCCAGGGTACTCTTGGGAGGGCTGCCCATCCTTCCCATGCGGGTTGCCTCCACTCCCACACTCGCAGCGGCATCAGAACGGCAAGAGCTATCGTCGCCCTCGTTCTCGTGCCTCCTCTCGGGGGGCGGCGGGCCCTCGGCTTGGCGGGGGGGGGCCTCGCGTCGTGGGGCGGTCGGGCCCGGCAAAGAGAGGGGCGGGGGGAGCTCCGAGCAGGCCCGGGGATTGCCCGAGCCCTCCGCCCCTCCGCCCTTCTCACCAGGCGGTGGGGGCGAGGGACAGCGGACTGGATCCAGCCCGCCAGAAAGCACCGCCCGCGGTGGGCCTCTCGGCGAGGTGGTCCGGGCGCCCGCGCCGCTGGGCCTGCTGGGAGGAGTCGCAAGGCCGTCGGGGTGTCGGGCCCCCTCTCGAACGCCGGGGTGTCGAGACACCAAGGTCTCGGCCTGCAGTGCTCGAAGGTCGCCTCGTGCAAAGCGCAGACAGGCTCTCAGCCGCTTCTCTGGTGGGCCCACATGGGCACGCCGGGGGACGCCTCGACCCTCCCTGACTCTGCCTTGCGGCGCTCGGTACCCGCGGCGAGTGCCGCAGTCACCCGCTCTCCTCCGCGGGGCGGTGGTGTGAGGGGCCCCACGGGGCCGGTCGCGACGAAGGGCGCAGGCCCGCCGCAGGAAAGCCCCTGTGCTCCTTCGGAGCTGATCTCCCAGCGGGCTCTCTCCCCGCGTGGTGGACGATCGGGGGGAACCTCAGGGGGGGACCTGCTCAGGGGGGGAGGGAACATCGGCGTGAAATCGGCGACAGATCGCCGACTGATCGGCGATGGGCCCTCGGTTGCGAATCCCCACAGTCCTGGGCGGGGCTAATCGACGTTGGGGACGGAAATGCGAGGGTACAGTGGAGGCCAGTCCACAAGAGAAACCTTCCGCAAGAAACCCAACCATGAGACCCCAGGGCGTCCACTGATCTTTGGCGTGGGCACGTTAGGCTCTCCATGGCAGAAACCATCGAACCCCCAGAAAACCAGGGCACCCTGGAGGCAAGCAGGGTGTTTTTTTGGCATGGGCCTCCACTGCACTCGACGCGAAGCGACGCCGAAGACGGAAGCGCACGAGGCTCGGGCGTTGGCAGAGCTGGGTTTAGTGGGACCTGTTTTAGCGATGCGTACTGGGGGAAGCTGGCAGACCTGGCTTAGTGTTTGGACGCCCGAAATGGGTACGGAACAAATGGGTACAATGCCCAGCAACAAGTGTTGTCCCAAACCGACAGCGGCCGCTGTTGGGCAGGCGGCCTTCTGTCTCAAATGGACACAGGCCGCGGCGGCGTGGACAGCGAGCCCTGTTCAAAATGAACAGGATCTGCTGTTGGGCATTGTACCCACTCTTTCCGTGCCCATTTCGTTCGTGCAGATAAGGATTCTGGCAAATTTAAAGGCTCTAGGTCCCCTTATCTGGGGTCCTGGCTATACCCGAGAGGCTCCCGTGGTCTGCTGCCGGAGGCGTCCCTGGACTCTAGCGGCGCAGGCGGGCCTCCCCAAGCTCACGGGGCCCGCCCCGCCGGCCCCTCGCTCTCCGCTCCGCCCCCCGCTGGCTGTTCGCGTTGTCTTCGTTCTGCTGCTCGTTCCGCTCCGCCCGATTTCCACTACCTCCCTGCCAAAACGAAAAACCGAACCCTATCCCCATCTAGGTGGCCTTTTCTCCACTTGGGGATTTACCCCCCGAGATGGGGATATAGGCAGTCTCCCTCGGGTTTTGGAGGGTATATCCCCAAGTCGGGGGCGGCGGGAGGGGGTGGGCTGGTGGGAGGCTTCATGGGGTTGGGGTTAGGTTAACCGATACTGAAAAACACAGCCGAAGTCCCCCAGAACAGCAGCGTTCGGGTCCAGCCCTGATGGACGCAGCCGTCCCCGGAGCTCCGTTTTGGCAGCCACGGGACTGCCAGCCTCCGCCTGGCTTCTGAAGAGGCATCGTGATGGCAATTTCAGCGAGGATGCTCCAGCTATCAAGGGTGAGCGTCTCTCAACGCTAGTCCTTTCGTGCGTGCGCCTGGCTCCGATGTGGTCGCGGCGGCGCCACTCTGCCACTAGTCACACTCATAAACCGTGCTCCACCAGATGGCCTCGGTCCTCTCCAACCCCGAATCTGCAATCGGCTGAACACAATATAATCGAAAAGGCGGGCCGAAATATCTCGCAGCACAACAAACAGACAAGAGTCCGCTCTTTGTGAGTAGGCAATCCGCCTGGTGAGCGAATGGTAAACAGCTGGAGCGAATACCTTACACATACATGTCTGCTCACACTCGCAAGCAGAGAACGCATAAGGAAGCATCAGGGAGGCAATCAGCAAAGCACGACCTTTTGCAGCGTCTGCGGAAGGTTTCTCCATGTGTCCATGTCGAAGGGGTTAATCTAACAATGAGCATGGATAGTGGCAAGCTCGATCGTGCTGCCAACCATTGCACACTTAGACGTTGAACATCTGGCATCGTTAGCTACAGCGGTCGCAAGCGCTTGAGATATGTGCCACATCACTGTGCGACCAACAACGTGTCATGCACCTGTGCGTCCGCGCATGCATGCGCATGCCCACATTCCGAACTCGACAACAATTTTCGTACCACCCAGTGCATGACAAGCGCCTTGAACTATCCGCCACCGTGCCTCCTTGCGGGGTGAGGCGTGGTAGAGTGACAGGTGCAGTCTGTGCTGTCTGGTAGGGGTTCTGTAAATAGGCGGCGCGCCTCGGGGGGGGAGTGAGAAGGGGCGGGCCTTCTCAGAGGGCTCGGAAGTTCCCTGGCCTTCCGGGACGCAGAACACTTCCCGGAAGGCCAAGGAGCCTCTGAGAAGCCCCGCCGCCCTCTGGGCGGGCCCTCTCTTTCCCGCTTCCCCCCCTTCGCACGCCCCCGATTGCAAGGGACCCCCTCCCGCCTCACGCTTCGCTGCGAGCACAGGCCCTCCCCGACCCTCCCTTCGGGAGCGGCCAAGAGGGGGGTGTCCAAGAGGGGGGGTGCAAATCATGACGGGCGGCATGTGCGCGGCCCAGCGGGGGGGGGGCCAGGGACGTAATGAAATAAGAAGGGGCGCCATGAGATCTGGGGAAATTTCATGGCCCCCGCCATGATATCCCCCCCCCCCTAGTCAACACCCCCCTCTTTTCCGCCCCCGATCCCTGTCTGAACCTCCCTCCCCGGGGCTCCCTCGGCGGTGCCGCGCCCCCTCTGACCACCTCCCAGGCCACCCCAGCCCAACCCGAAGGCCTGAATTTCGGGTTGGGGGGGAAGGGTTCCACATGTGTTTTCTCGATGTTTCCCGACCCCCCCCCCACTGGAAATCGAGGGTAAATCGGAGCCTTCGGCTTGGGTTGGGGTGGTGGGTGACCCTCTGCGGCTCTCCGGAGCCCTCCAGGGCCCCCAGGGCGGCTCGGCAGGGCCACCGAGGCCGCCAGGCTGCCCCGGCAGCGCCGCGCGGCGCACGCCCCGAGAAGCCTCCCCAAAAAGGAGGCTCCCAGCACGAGGCGCTTTCCGTGATGGCACCGGGAGGCCCAAGTCGGCGGTGGACAGACCTCCCTTTAGTAAACCTCCCCTTAGTGAAAACGGCCTGGGACCGAAACCGATGGAACTGGACCTGCAAAATGACGGCCGCGACGACCTCTCGCGAACCGAAAACGGCCAATTCACTCATCGACGTTTCAGGGTAGGAGGTCTGTCCACCCCCGACCAAGACACTGCCTGGCCATCCGATTTTCAGCCACGTTCCCTTTCCAATGCGAGGCGGGGACTTCTCCATATCCACCGCCCGGGAACCGACGTGGATATGGATGCATTCTGGCCCCCGGGGGCAGAATATGTCCACATTCACCGCCTGCCGAGGTCTCCGAAAATTGCTCCTCCAGGCGGTGGTCATGTATACATTCGCGCCTCGGATTCCAAGATCTTCGGTCGAATATCGCTCCGCTTGCAGTCTCCGAGGACGGGAAAAGAGCCCACCGAGGGTCCTCAAAAGGGCTCCTCGACGGCGCACGGCGTCGCCAAGGGAGCCCCAAGCTGGACAGAGGGCCCCCCCGCGGGAATCCAGGACGGCCCCTCAGACGGCCCCGATGGAACCCCCAGACTGCCAAAATTGACCCAAGGCATCGACCCCAGAAGCTCGAAAGGCCCCAATGGACCCCAACAGCCGTCGAACAGAAACACCAAACATTCCCAATGCGCCCAGCTAAGCTCCAAAAGGTGAAGACGAGAGATGCCACATGAGACGGCATCACCCTTCGGTGATAGTAAGGTCGCCACAGGGTGCTTCGCTTTCACGGTGACTGATTTGCCGCAGGCACCTGGGTATAATTGGCAGTTGTTGCCTGGACATTGTTTCCAACCCCACAACATCCACACTGCCATATGTGCTGCTGCACTTGTTCTCCTCGTTTTCCCCTTCCTGCGTATACATTGACACGCGGGAACGACCGCGTGTACGAATTAATGAGACCTGGAAAGATGGAGTGCGGAGGCCACCAGCAGACGAACCCTGGTGCTCAACCATGAATAACGTAACTGTTAAATGTGCGCTTTAAAGCCTTGCCTAAACTAATTCCTGCTGCGCCCTTGTGCAATTAATGTTGTTTTTGCTATTCTGTGGTTGCGGTCTAGGGAAATAGGCTGTATGCCAACCTGGAGCACACACTTTGTATGTGAATGTGATACACAATGAAACGCCCCCATCTGCTCACGCTCTTAAACTCCCATCCCGCTGGTGGCGCGAAGCGAGAGGACGAGTGGGCGAATACAAAACCATATTCATCAAAGGCAAGCCAGTGCGAAATTACCTGCAAAACCATAGACGTCACGTCTCTGCAACACCCCTCCCTTTGGCGTCCACTGGGTGGTGGCCCCCGTGGATAAGCCCCAAAAACACTTAGTCGCGAACGTGGGTCTCAAACAACTTGTCACTGAACTGTGGTGGTGGAAGCTGTGCGGAATCAGCTGGGTGGTGTAAGCAATGTTGTGCAAGCTATGTGCTGTACGCTGTGCGGCACATCTCACCAGCCCGTTAGGGCGTGAGTGGTTTAGAGCGCTTCCGCTTCCAACCCACTTCTTCCTCTTCGGGGAGGGATTTGCCCCTCTCCCTCTCCCCCTCTCCCTGGGTTGGACAGGGCGTTCCGAGAGGGATTAGAGTGTTGAAGATGGCCCCGGCGAGGAAGCCAGAATTATTGATTTGACTGAGGTGTTGGCCAAATGTTGGCCTCCAGAGGAGGGGGGGGCCCAATTGGAACCTCCCCCCCTTTTGATAGATCTCCTCCAAAGTAGCCTGAAGATGGCCACCGAGGCTCCCGAGGGTGCCCCAGAATTACCCCACGAGGTGCCCAGGAGGCCTAAAGAGGCCCCCAAGAGGCGCCCAAGAGACCCCAAAGAGGCCCCCAAGATGCCCCAAAGAGGCGCCTGAGAGACCCCCAAGAGGCCCCCAAGAGGCCGGCGAGAAGGCCAACATCATTGACTGTTCTGAGGTGTTTTGGCAACATGTCGGCCTCCGGGGGGCGGACCCTAATTACGGAGCCCCCCTCCTTCGATCGATCTCCTTCGAGAAGGCCCAAAGATAGACCCAGAGGCTCCCAAGGATCCCCCAAGACGGCCCCGAGAGGTGCCCAGGAGGCACCAAGAGTCCCTCAAGAGGCCCCCAAGATTTCCCCAAGAGGCTCCCAAGAGACCCCCAAGAGGCCCCCAAAGGCTGCCAAGACGCCGAGGCCTCGGCGAGAAGGCCAACATCATTGAGTCGAAAACAAGCTGGTAAGCTTAGGTATGTGTTACGCTTTAAGCGTTGCCATATCCCAGGCTTTGGCTCATATCGCATGAGCAAGAGAGCAAGACGAAGCATGGGATCTGGAGTAAAGGATAGGATGGGCATCGTCAATGGAAAAGGTATTTTCCGATCTCTGATGCAAGTCGTGCGCCTCGGTGAGGCACAATCACATATTTGGCCGGGCCCGGCTTGAGCCAGGCACGGCAGCGGTACATGCTCGATTTATACCTCGCCTTTAACCTTCTCCGTTTAAAGTCGGAGGGGGAGGAGACGAGCAGGCACCGCACTTCTACATTATGCGGAAAAACAGTGCTAAGCAGCAGCGGCTGCCTACAAGGAAAGGGCGCGCGAGTAGCCTCGCTACCGGCGAGTTTCCTCGCTATTAAAGCGCACCTGCCCGCGGGTTTCCCCGCTAGCTCGGGAGGCAGGGCCGTCCTGAGACGACCTGCCCGCCCTATACGGTGTATGTTTCTTCAGCTCGTGCTTGAAGGATTGCTGGCCGGCCATTACTTGTAGGAGCAACGCGCGGTCAATACTACCTTTGGTATGACCATCGGCAGTCATATCCCGCGTGTCACACCATTGAACGCTTTCAACGATTCCGCGCTCCATCATCTGGCGGATCCAGCTAATGTGCCCAAGCAGAGTACATTCTGTGGGCTTCTTCAGATCTTTGCTAGACAAAGACTTGAAGACAGACTCGGCATCAATAGTCAGAGTGACTTTGATACATAGACCACCCATTTCCAATATGTTCTTTAACTGTGTGGGGGTCAATGGTCCCGAGTGTAGCTCGTGGAGCGTTACAATGGTCGGGTAGCAGTCTTCCAAGTTGTGGGCTGCTGCCAGTGTTTCCGCAGAGTAGCTCGAACGCACCTGCAGTCGATGAGACTTGCAGTATGCGTCCACCAGGTGCACGACGGGTTTCCCCGCTTGCGTGTGGCCACGCCTCAGCAGGTTAGCCCCGCGGATACCATAGCCTTTGACTTCGTCGTCTTCATCTCCGTTGAGACGACGATAGCCAGAATCGCTATGCAGGTCGACTTCTCCTGTTGGGGTCATAGCTTGATACACGATCTTCTTCGGACCTGCCTGTAGTTTTCTGGTAACCGCGTTTAGTCGTCGTACCTGGATGTTTGTCGGTTCCTGGATACGTTGTAGTGAGACAACATAGACCATCAGCCATACCTGCGTGATCAACGCATAGGCTAGAGCGCCACGAAGACTGACGAACATATCAGAAATCGTCTTTGTCGCTTTGCTCTCAGGATCAGCTCCTGTGAGTTCTGGATGTGTGATAGGACGAAGCTGTTTGATGTATTCGTCCTGATCAAGAGTGACGCTCCCATCATCGGTCTTGTTATACCGAACGGCACAATTTGTGTATGTGTGCTTGTTCAGTTTGCACTTCCCAAACGTATCTTCAACACACTTGACATACTTGTCAATAGCCTCTTCCTTCCCAGTCATATTGATGTCATCAACGTGCTTGGCTGTCAAGAGGTTTGAGCTCATCTCGAACTCTTCGTCGTATGAAGTAGGCTGTAGCCCAAAGCTCCTAGTGATGGACCTGAGCTTCAGCGAGAATGCCCTGGGAGCATCCTTCGTGCCCGTCCCCGGCTTCAGACACCGAAGACAATGCTTTGATTCGTCATATGACTCAAAGCCTGGCAGCGTGCGAAGGACAGCTGCTGACCCAGGTGGTAGTGTGAAGCACACCACACGCTCTTTCTCGCCCGTTGCCGCGGCGAGCTCGCCATAGGTCAGTCCCTTCAAGAAAGCCATGTTGATGTCCAGGGAAGCGATGATCCAAGCTTTGTTGCATGCAGCAGAACTTGCGAGCAGTCTCTGGCTTGACCTCCTTGCCGTGCCAGAGAAGGTTTCGACATCAAAGGCTTCAAGGTCCATGAAGCCACGGAGTACCAAGCGTAACCTGATCGTCCTTTCCATTTCGCCCTTTTCGTTCTTGACAAACTTCCATTTGTATACGTAGCGTGACGTCATGATGTTAGACGCTTTGCTCAAGTCAGTCATCTGGAAGCATTTGTTGTCAAGCCAAGTCTTCAATTCTGTGTAAAGGGCTTTGGAAACTTTGACCGGATTTGCTTGGATGTCGGCCTTCGTGAGTAGATCGTCTTCCTTGACGACCACGGCACGTTTGGAAGCAGCACTAACGTATACTCGCATAGTTGTGACGCTGCTGTCATCCAACAATCGGTGTTGCTGCTCGGACAGGACGACTTTGGACATGTCTGCTGTGAAGCAGAGCTCGATGTACTTCCCGTGCTCATCGGAGTCCAGATCATATTTACTGTCCGGATCCGTGGAGCATAAGGGAACGTAGTAAGAAGTGTCCATGTCGTATCCTGGCGGGTGACCCCGCTCCGGCAAGTGGCCTTGCACATCTTCACAGGTCGTAGAGACTAACACACACTGTGTGTCTGTCATGTATGTGGGAACTGTATGCATGACTTCCTCTGTGTCAGCTTCAAGGAGTGTTCTGTCATCCATCAAGTTCAGCATACCACGACTTCAAGACAAAAGCATCCAGATCTTCTTCTGTTTCCTCTATGATGGTCGGGAGCCGACCATCGTTATCCGTAGGAGGCTCCTCAGGAGCAGCTGCTGGAGGTGACTCGCTTGGTGGTGGACCATCAGCGAGTTCCTCAAACTTAGTGAGGTCTCGGTCAAATCCAGCAGACGACTTCCTGGATTTAAGACACTGGATGATGCGTGAGTGTGTAGATCCTGTGATGTCATAGATGTTCAAGGCAGTGCCATCAGCTTCATAGTAATGAAAACCAGGGGTCACATCATTATCATAGTGCACTAGTGTACAGCTGTCTGCATAGGGTGCAGCAGGCAACTTCGTCAGGCTCTTGGCAAGTCGTACAGCAACAACGTTTTCAATACGAAAGTAGTTGCGTATGAGGTACTGAAGAGCCAAGTGCACCTTAGGCGAAAGTCGGCTCGCAGCAGTCATCTGCAGCCGACCCTGTTTCGCTGGTAGATATCCGAAAGTCATGGCGGGTTTCCCCGCTGGCAGACCGGCAATAAAGGCCAATACTGTCCGAAGGGCCGTATTGTCCGATCCTATCTCGCGGACCATAAGTGCTTCGATGTACAGCGTGTGTCGTGTGTCAGGATACTGTACTCGCACCTCGCGACTGCCGACCTTCACGATGACCTGGCCTCGGTCAGGTTCGTTGCGGATGACCGGGTATGGACCACTCCATCCACCCCAGTCGTCTTTCGTGGTGGTCGGGCGATGATAGTCCACGAGATCTCCCTCTTTGTAGTGAAATTCACCCGTAGCAGTAGTCTTCGTACGGAGAGCCCTGTTCGTCTTGGCAACCGCAGTGGCCTGCGTGATTGCCTCCAGACTAACCCTCCTGATTGTTTCCTCCCTTGAGTGATCTGATGATTCAGCGGACTGATCATGATCCAAGACAGGGAAATCGGGAAGCATAGCTGGTTGTCTGCCATACAGCGCATTGTACGGAGACACTTCATTGTAGAAGGTAAATGCGTTGCTGGCAAACAAGGCTTCATGTAAGAGACGAGTGAAATTGAGAGGAATATTTAATCTATTCAATTCTTCTCCCATCACGTGTAAGAGGTGTCGCAGGATGCCGTTCCTAGCTTCGATAGTTGTGGCGTGTTGGCCACGCGCTCGGATACGAAGCTCTGTTCCCTTAGCCTTAAGGATGGCCTTTGCTGTATCATTATTCAGTGCTCCTTCCCCATCGGAGTATAAGATTTTAGCAGGGCCATGTTGCATCCAAGTCGTATGATAGGCATCGAGAACAGTATGCATGGCTTTATCAGGAATCTCTGTGCCAGCTGCCCAGCGAATACAACGGTCGATGATGTGAAAAACAATATGTTCCTGTTTGTAAAAGAAAAGATCACATTCGACTTCCTCGTTGAAACGTCCTGGCAGTGACACAGAAGGCATCACCGTGTTGCCTGGTTTGTCCCAGGCTCGACATTCTCTACACGAGTCACAAATGCCTTTGATCAGACTCAAACGGGTTTCACCCAGACCAACCTTGGTTAGAATCATCCGCATTTTTGGCTCCTTGGCATGAAACCATCTCAAGTGGAGTTTGCGGAGTTCTCGCTGCACTACAGCTGGGTCGAAGCTGCGCAGGTTTTGGAGGCTGAGCTGAACGTCGAAGCGAGTCCAATCAGGGAGCCTTGGCCTTGGCCTCGGCTCTGCTTGAGGCTGCGGCGGTGGTGGAGGATCTCCTCCCTCCATGCGTCCGCGCCTTGCTGCAACTTGTGGCAGTCTACGGTGATCGTCAGAGCTGCCAGCGCCAGTGTTGCCACCATTAGCCCCTTCGGCTCTGGTGATGTCATGGCTGCTGGCGCCTGCGGTTGGATCGCCCTCACCAGGCCGTGGCGGCCTAGGCGCGCGTATGCGCGCTCTCGCGGCCGGCGCCGCTTTTGCGGCTGGCGCCGCTTCTGCGGCTGGAGCCGCTTCCGCGGCTGGCGCCGCAGGAGCGGCTTGCCCCGCCGGGCGCGGCTGGCCAAAGTTATCTGGCAGCTTCCATTTTTCGGCGAATCTGCATTGGCCAGATATCTTGGTGTGGTGAGGATTGCTCTTCTGATATTCCTTCTTACAGCTTGGACAGTCCCAGTAATACGGTTCAACATCATACCACCGACACATCTTCGGATCCCTGCTGTGCTTTGGTGATTGCTTGTAGTTGTTGTCCACACAGCCAGGGCACCCAAGACCGCCAGGTGGTGGTCGCCAGATTTCTCCGTTTGGGTGTCTCCGGATTGTTGGGTCGTCCAAGTCGTAGCCAGCACTGTTTGTTACGAACGCATAGCTGCGTTCACGATTCGCGAATGGATCGCGACCGTAAGCAAACAGGTCTTTGGCGATTTGCACCGCATCAACGATCAGTGACTGCATTCTGTAGGTATACTGTGCCGCCCTTGCTAGTTCTTTGTTACAAGCATTGGCGTGCACATGATTACCTGGACAACGCTTGCCTCTGAAAGGTGCCAACAACTCTTCTTTGTTTGCCATCATCTGTGTTGGCTTGCGGATGTATTGTCCAAATGAATCTTTGAGACCAGTCGTGCACTGATCAATAATCGTTTGGCAAGTGACCTTGCGTTGTGCCAGTTCCTTCCATGGCTGGATCTCATCCACCCACGTGCCCATTGGTTGTTCCCTGAGAAAGAAACGTCTTAGGTCGTCTTGTAATAGAGCGACTGTTCCACAGAACGTGATGTGAGGCAGGTCCTCTTTGTGGTGTTTAAGCCACGTATCATGATTGACCTGTGCATTGAAATAGGAAGGAAGTCCAGTAGTTCTGCAGCTTGGCTGCAGAATCGTGATCTTGACAAAGCAAGTCTTGAGGTAGTGGAGGACTGCTCTTTGTACTTCCGAGTTTCCAAGGTCAACCATAGATATCTTGTCAAGGTTCCCGCCTGACGAGAGTCCCCTCTTGAAGGCTAATATGGATATACCACCCTTGCCCCCACATAATTCAAGCATGTCCACTTGATTGTTTCTGCCGTAGCATAATGACTGGACCATCGAGAAGACATCAGCATGTGAGTCAGCGGGTTGCCCCGCCGGTAACATCATGAAGATGTCCTCTGATTCGCTGTCCGAGTCCGAGTCGTCAAGAGGAACGTCGTTGAAATATGTGGAGCAGTCAAGTCCTTTGAGGTCCTCTCCACAGTCGTCGTTACCGTCTTCCACTTTCTTCGGGACTTTCTTCGGTTTGATGCCGGCCTCTTTGTCAGCTTTCTGCTTTTCTTTCTGTTTTATCCTGGCATCAGTGGGCAACGCAGTTTCCGCGGAGAGATCCGCTGCGGAGGAATCCACTGTTAAGTCAGGAAATGGCGGAATTTCAGGAAGGTTGTTGGTGGGTCGCGTTTGGCAACGCTCAATCGAAGGGGGAGGAGATCGATCGTCGTCGACGATCGCCACACGCTTTGGGCGTGGCCTTCGCGACTCACCGTCGCCATGAAGAACTGGAGCCGGAGGCTCCCAGTATAGCCGAGTACTGATGTTTGTAACCCCATCAGGTAATGGAGCTACATAATTGTACCCAGTTGGCTGATCCTGAATTCTAATATCTTGAACGATCTTATTCGTGTCCAGGTCGGTCGTGACTCTACGAACAACATGGTCCCATTGAGGGCCCTTTTGTGGACATTGGACGTAGTGTCTGACCTTTTTGTCAACGCGAGTACACACACTGAGGTGTACCGCACTCCGCTCATTCCTGATCATGTTGGCTTTATCGAGTTGATCAAGGAAGCGTGCAATAATGATAGCCAAAGTTTTATACCGAAACTCGGCACGTTGCTGATCTTGGCCATACCAATCCAAATCATGCTCCTTGTGTGAGCCACAAGTACATTTCCATAAGTTTATCGGTATATGAGGACAAGATGTAGCAACTTGTATATAAGAACCACTGGGATATTTACTGGATCGGTCAAACTTGATACCGAAATGACAGAGTCTCATTCGTATAATGCTTAGCTTCAAATCTTCGATAACATCTTTGATCGGACCCTGTTTCCAGAAATACCCGGGTGGCCCCAGGATAACTATCTGCATTCTCAGAGCACGCGCTTTGATCAGGAGATTTTGTATACGTTGATAATGTGGTCCCGCCCTCTTTCCTGGAGTACGAACGTACCAATCAGAGGGTGTGGCCACCCACAACATATTGTAGTCTCCTGCCAACAAATTTCCCAAATACTGTGTTCCAGTTGAAGTCATTACCTCATTATGGGTAATCCGGTCGCATATATATCCACGGGTTCGGAGTTCAGCGCAAGCTGTGCGAATATCTTCGATGACAAGACATTTTGAATGATATTTTTCCTCTCGGGCCTCAGCGCGGCCAACGTATGTCGCGAGGAGGCCGGTATTCGGCTTCTCTTCGCAAGCGAGCGCCGCCGGCGCGCCCGCCTGCCCCCGTCAGCGGCGGTCGTGTGACCACGTTGCCGTCTGACTCGGGGGCGTGCTGTTAGCGGATGGCTCCGCAGGAGTCGCTGGTGCGGCTACGCTCACGATCTCCACGCGGGTTGGCCCCGCAGAGTCCGACGAGCCTCCGCCCGTGTAGCTTGGTGGTGGTGGCGGTGTCGCGGGTGGCCCCGCTTGGTTCTCAGGCGTCCATTTATTCACCGCCTCCTGGACTGCCCAGAATATCTTAGACTTCAGGGCATCCTTCATATGTGGCCAGGTCCCCTCGGGACACTGTTGGCCCTCCCACCAGCTGTTCAGCGTCCTGTCCACGATCAAACGGGTCGTGTCTTCCAGGAGCTGCTTGTCGAGATACGGCTCGACAATGTACGTATCAGTCGTGACGGTCATGGACTGTCCCGTCGCGGGTTGCCCCGCTGTGGTCTCGGCGGGTGGCCCCGCACTTACTCCGGCGGGTGGCCCCGCACTTACTCCGGCGGGTGGCCCCGCACTGACGGGGTCCTCTTCGTTCTCCGTCTCGGTGTAGCCATCTCGACTGCTGCGGATTGTGAAGGTGTTCGTGACCGTCTGGCTTTTAGCCCCGTCATACAAACCGCAGGGAATCGCAAGATGTCCCGAGGGAGTTTTCTTCGCCCTCAGGACCTTGGCACCCCTTCCCAGCTTCAGGGTGTAGTCACCGCTGGGGAAGATAACCTTCTGGTAGCCTGGCTTCAGCACGATGATCGTGTCACGTGCTTCCATGGCTCCTAGGCCCCAGATGGCCGGGAGATTGGCACCCGAGCCTTCTGCGATGTTGGAGGCATACTCCTCGATACGGGGGCTTGCCTCATTGGCGTATTGCACCCCGATCTTGAAGTTGCCCATCTTCCGACATATCGCAGCACCCTCACCGACACCGTTGATGTAGAGGGTCTTGCTCAGGGTGCATATGGCAGGTCTGTGATTGTACCTGGCCATAATCTCCTGGAAGGTTCGCGCCGTATTGGCTCCAATGATGTTCACGTTGGAGCCAATGTCTAGCATGAACGAGATGCAGGGCATACCGTCTTCGTCAGGAAAGAATGTCCCATTTCGCGCTGCCAGAGCCATTGTACCATGGTCATCGGTGTGGTACGTAATCTGTGAACCGAGTGTGCCTTTCAACAGGCGTTGTTCAAGCACCCATTGACTCATGGTTAACTCGGTGCACCACATCTGCTCATATTGGCGGCGCTCCTCCACGGTAATTGGTTCCTGTTCGAGAACCCAATAATTCGCAGAGAGTGTGGACATCCATTCACCTCCTGGCGGCAGCGTGTCCGTGTCGTCACGTGCATAGGTCAGCCCCTCTGTATCGATCATGAATGTGGTGTGGAACTGGGCTGCCTCCGCGCTCTCAGCGTTTGCCCGGCTCCTAGCGCTGACCGAGCTTGCCACACGTGAGGTCCTGGATGATCCAGTTGGCCTTCGAGTCCCGCCTCCGCTCCTGCCACTCCGCCTGATGTTGGCCTCCATTGCCCTCAGGAAACCTGGATTTGGAGGCCCATTTGCGGGTGGCCCCGCTTTGGCGGCGGGAGCCGCTTCAGCGGGTGGCCCCGCAGCTGGGGGCTCCTGTGCTCGAAGCGTAGGCAGGATTGGCATCTGGATGCCTTGCTCTGGCGCTGGCCAGGGGTATGCCTGTGCAGCTGGGGCACGTGCGGATGGCTCCGCCGATTGTGCGGCTCGAGCCTCTAGTGCCTCCACTGCTTCCCGTAGCCGACGCATTTCCCGGGCATCTGCCACGTACCTCTCCTGCTGGCGCGCTTGTTCTGACTCAGCGTCGCGCTGTCCAGCATATGGGAAATGTGCTATAACTATGCCCGGCCCACGACATGCAGCGCAGGGGGCCTCGTTCGGCGCACCTGGCCGCTGATTGCGGACGTGCTGCTGTGCAACACGATCCCAGCATATATCGTGGAAGAAGTGCCCACACGCCAGTCTCCACACTATGGTGCCCATCTCGTAGGTGTCCATACAGATTGGGCACTGTGTGAAGTTGTAGTCTGAAATAACTGGAGCAGGCACGTCTGGGCGAGTCCGAGCTTGGCGCTCGAAAGTGGTTTCGCCCTCCCGATATGGCGTCGGTGGCGGTCGTCTATCTGTCCGTTCAGCGGGTGGCCCCGCGTCTGCGGGTGTCCCCGCTTGGGTCTCACGCTCGATCCTTCTCTGGATCGCGCGTTGTTGGCGCAGCCTGGCGTTGTCCCGAGCCTGCTGCCTAGATGCCAGTATCGCTTGCTGCGTGTTGTGCACGTCGCGGATGTAGTCTGGCATGCTGCCCATAGCGGCTGGCACCGCGAGACCAGCTGGCTGAACTACGGTCTCGGGGTCCGTCGGCGTGGGCATGTAGGCGTAGTGCGGCATAGACTGCGCATCGACCGCTCGTGTAAACTGCAAACGAAACATCTCATTGGCAAGATTCCGAGTGTATTCGTTCGCAGGTGGCCCCGCAATCATAGGAGTGTTATTCATCTGCGCGTAGTACTCCGGGTACATCGGCGCGTCCATGGCCTGTGCCTCTGCTGGTCCATGATTGTCCCATCCATATATTGGGTGTGATGCTATTCCTGGAATAAACACCTGTCGATATGGATTCGTGGGATCAGCATTTGGAGCATCTTCAGAAGTCCAGCTCCAGAGAGGCCGAAAGTCGCCATGATTCGTAACATCTATGTTGCGGTTCCGCAACAGGCTGGGCACTCTATCAGCTTGTTGCTGCAGAAAGGTAGCCTGTGCTCTTAAGTTGGCTGCCCGACGTTCATAGTCTGACCCTTGCTGTCCGTCAGCGGGTGGCCCCGCGTGTGCGGGTGGCTCCGCAGGCGTTCGCTCGGCGGGTGTCCCCGCAGCCACTCCTCCTTCACTACCCCTCGGAGTGCCAAAGGGAGTGGTCGCCTGGAGTGCTGCTGCGAGCGCCGGATTCCCGCGAATCGCCTGGAGTCTTTGCCACAAGCTGTTCTCGCTCGTTTCAGACGGCGGAGTCCGAAACGGCGAGCCACCATCTGAACCGCCCATAGGGACAAACCTCGCACCTCCAGCTTGCTGCGGAGGGCGTTGTGGTTGTGGTCCTAGGACGCCTGGTGGCCCCGCAGGAGTGCGCAGGTTCCTCTGCTGTGCGTCTTGGATACCTGTATGCACTGCCCACGGGTCAGCACGATATAGCTGATCGGTCAGTCCAGAGACGTCGGCTGGTGTCAAATAGCTGTTGAGGGCCTGGACCCATGTCTGCTGGTCCGGCCTCCAAGGAGATGCTACCGTTGCTACTGGTGTGACCACTTGTTGCCATGAACCGTCCGAGGTGTCTACCGCGGGTGTCCCCGCACCTGCGGGTGGCCCCGCTTCAGGCATGACCTCGTCCTCCTGGGCATTCATCATGAGGACTGTCTGTGTGTCGTACGGTCGTGGAGCAACATCTTGCTCGGTCATGATCAAATTGAATGGGCGACCGTCCGTCTTAGTCCAGCCCTTTAGGTACATGGCGTGATCTTCCATTACACCCAGAGTTCTGTCACACATTTTAAGTGGCAGGTAGTCATCGGTGCGAATCCTGTCCGCGGGTTGGCCCCGCCTCCGCGACTTGTCATAAGCCAGCGGATTGCTCCAGGCTTCGCCGACCCGATATTTCGCAATGCTCACAATCTGGAGGATATGATCGGGCGGTATACGTCCGTCGTGGCCCCGTGTCATGACTATGTCATTTGCTGATCTCCATAGGGAGAAGCCACTGGACAGCATCTTGTTGATGCTGCAGAATATGAGCACCTCCGAGTCAGGACGGATGCCCGATTGAATCCTCGGGTCGCCCGGGAGGTAGGGGCAGCCGTGCACAAATTGGCGCCCCCCCTTCCTTTTAGGGTTGTCCTGTGCGAGGCATGAAAGGCCATTAGCAAGGATGTCCTTGACATACTCCCACTGTGTCCCGTGGATGAAATATACTGGGTCGTCTGGTTCTTTCATCCATGTTGTGATCGGCTTATAAAGCGACTCGGGACAGTGGATGCCTGGACTGCTGTGGCCGTTCGTGGCTCTGATGAAGTACTGTGGCCTGCGTGCCTTTGGTCGAAACCTGGGAGGCAGCAGCATGCTGTCCTCAACGCACTTCATCTGGAGCCTGCCCTTCTGCATGCCGTGATGGTCAATCATCTCACAGCAGTTTAGCAGCACCCAATACACGTATGACGTGTGGGGCCTGCCCTTGATCAGCACCTCGTGCATTTCACGATAGCCTTTCCACTGATCATTTTCAGTCCAGTTTGTCAGCAGATCGTCAACAACAACCCAGCCATCGTATGGATCGAAAGTGCTGATCTTTTCGAAGTGTCGGCTGAATCCGTCCTTCCAATATGGACTATGGCGTAGGGCTGTAGAGAACCATATTGACACCTTGGTCATTTGCCCTTCGCGCGGCAAAGTCGGATCCATGCCGAACCTCTCCATGACCTTCAGGAGCTCTGCTTTATGCTGCGCAACGCGTAGTGGCGGCCTGTCTCGCAACATATTTCCCACGGTTTGTCGTTCACGTTCCCAGTCGTTGCGGCACTCGAAGTTACGACGATCAGGGCAATTAATGACCTCGTATCGGTCCGTATCGCCTCGAGTGACTCGTGGGTTTATGGTGCGCTTCGGGCCTTTGCCTTCAATGCCTTGCCAGTATTCGACGGCTCCCAGAGGGATGTTCCTAAGAACAGACATTACTGGCTGCCCGCGTGCGGGTGGCCCCGCTAATGCAGCTGGCGGCGCATTAACGGGTGGCCCAGCAGAGCCTGCGGCTGACGAGGCAGCTCCAGCGGATGACTCCGCGCCAGGGTTCGGGTGACCTTGGTCAGCAACTGCATCATCGGTTAGTTTCTGTCGGTCGCCAAATTCTTTGAGGACTCTGAAGCGTTCTTCTCTTGAGAGGGTGCCTTCTGCGGGTGTCCCCGCTGCTGCAGCTGGCGCCGCTTTAGCGGGTGGCCCCGCAGAGCCCTTGTCCTCCTTAGCCTTGGCGGCCGCTTCTGCCCGCACCGACCTCATCCCAGCTTCGGGCTTCGGCTGTGCTTTCATTCGTGCCGAACCTGGTCGTGGTGCAAGGCGCGGCTGATGCAGAGTTGGAGCCCAGTCACCTCGGAAGGCTGCCTTAGGCTGATTGCGAGCTTCATCCTTGACATCGCCTTGGGTCGCCGGTGGCATCGGGGTCGATGGTCCAGCAAAAGCCTTCCTCCTCTCCGTCACGGACAGACCGGGAGGATCTACCGGCTCAGGGTCGTCCGTCTTGGCGATCCCTCTGGCCTTCGCCCGCCCCTGTGTGCCTTCGGGGCTCTTGGACGGGTGCCTTTTCGCAGGAGTCGGTGAAGACGAGGAGTCGGCTTCAGGTCTTGGAGGTGGTCTGCTGCCCTTGCCCGGTTGTGGACCAGGAGGGTCTCTAGGAGGGCCTTCTGGCTGGCCATGATCATGGATGACCTGCCTCATCTGGTCGATGTCGGCAGTACCTTTTATGGCCAGCTTGTACTTGCCATTTTCATGGCGGTGAATTACCCTCGTGCAAAACCACTTCTGCGCCGAAGAGCTGTAGTACCAGCAGGCGCATCCATCAGGGAATGGATTCTCTGAGCCGTCTTCCGCCGCCCATTCTTCATTCAGTTCGGTGTGGTCAGTGCCGGCGGCGGACCCAGCAGCAGATGCAACAGCTATCCAATCGTCGTCCGCGGACCCAGCGGCTGGCGCCGCGTCTGCGGGTGACCCCGCTTCTTTGCTGGATCCTGCGGGTGACCCCGCCTCTTTACTGGATCCTGCGGGTGACCCCGCCTCTTTATGGAATCGGCGGTTCCATTCCTTGAGGCGATGGTCATTGGGAAGCTGTACCCAATTTTCCCTGACGATGTTGGCCACCTCTTCGGTCATAGGGACGCGATCGGCTTCGGTGATGCGCTTTCCTCCTCCAGGGACCTCCTTGTTAGGATCATGGACGTTGCCAGCGTCATCTCCATGAGACCAATTCCACGGGGTCTCACCGTGATGAGGACTCCTGGAGGGGCGGTCCATCGGACAACTGCGCATGTGACCTTTGAAGGGCTCGCACTGACATACTTGTTTCCTGTATGTCTTGCGATCGTTGATGATCTCCTGTTTCTTAGCCCTTTTGTCCCAAGCCTCTGGCGTTTTGGTCTTGCCACCCTTGGTACGTATTATCACGCCAGTTTCGTCCCTTTTGGTGCAGTACTCCTTAGAATACCAGTGGCGGATCACGTCCATCGAATAGCCGGGGTACCAGTTGATGTACCAATCCGGCACATGCTGAGCGGATACTCCAACGGAGTGCTCAGTACTGCATGGATAGCCCGATGCATCATGTGTAGGGCGTCTGGGAGCTGAACGGCTCCTCCTGCGGGCTGGCCCCGCTGACGCACTACCACGTTCCATTGGCCTTTGATCGTCATGCTCTGAGTCTCGGGGAGGCGACGGTCGTCTGTCCCTCTTGGCGTAGCGCATGTCCTCCGAGTCCTCTGAGCTGTCCTGGACCATGAACACGTGTTGATACGGGCTTCGGAAGTACCCGATGTCGTTTAACTGCTCCATCGTGAGGTCGTTAAGGTCTATTTGATCACAACCTTGCATAAATACATCCATAGACCAAGCGGGTGGCCCCGCTGTTGCGGCTGGCGTCACTTCGGCGGGTGACCCCGCTAGAGCCTGGAGTGCTGTCAGCATCTGAGGTGCCGACATGTCCGAATCCAGGTATGGACGCAGCCGTGCAGCCCCTGGGCGCGACAGCAGGTCGTTCATGGTTATCTGCTGATGTGCTGGCGCACTCAGGAGTCGGATTGCTTCAGCGACCTGCTCTTGGAGCATGTCCTTATAGTCATCTTCCGCCTCTTCGGAGTCAGAGTACGCGGGATGGCCCCGCATTTCGTCATCAGCGTCTCCCGCCTCCGAACCAGCTCGCGAAAGGTCTGGCAGCAACGGCGTGCCAATCACCTGCGGTGCCAGCGCGGCGGTGAGCTCTTCCTCGGTCGCCGGGACGGTCTCAGCTTCGGAGACCTCGTCGCCGGCGGGTGGCCCCGCTGGAAGACCGAACCAAGCATTGAACGCGACCTCGTCGACCTCGTCCCAGCCGTGGAACTCGTCGAAGAGGGTCACTGCGTAGTCTTCCAGGGCTACGGTTGCTTCAGCGTAGCGGGCCATCACGTAATACGTGGAGGAGCCCGCAGCGGGAGCCGCTTCTGGATTGACGTAAAACTCGTAGTCAATGTAGTCTATGTCATCCATAAAAGAATTTTGAGCCAAATGTACGGATCCCTTTCCTTTCCCCTTCGGGCATTGATCGCGCAAATGCTCTGTGCTACCGCATGTATGACACTTCATAGTATTGCCAGAAGCGTCCCTAGGGTTGCCCCTCCGCCCTTTTCCCTTACCGGAGGTCCGCCTGTGACCCCGACCTTTGCCTCCGATAAGAACTTCTTCAAAGGCTATATCAGTTAAGGACGTGAGGAAAGCAGTGATACCCCTACCATGCATACGGCGTCTGCGACCCCCTTTGCCACGACCCTTTCCATATCGTTTGAAATGTCGGCGTACTGCACGTCTCACTTTTCTGACTGGTTTCTTCATAAAGCGCCTCCAACGGCGTTTTGATTTGCGATAGGCCATAAAAGCGGCTTCCGCTCTTTGTTGTTCAGAAAGGTGAGTGTCATCCGCTGGATAGTCATTACCAGCAGAGACTATGCCATTGTGCTCATCGTCAGATGAGGTGTCTGTGTCAGTGCCAGATTCAAACGGTGAGGGTGGCTGAGACCCTTGAGCGGATGACTCCGCTTGGCCCCAGAGGGTTGTGCCCGAGGGCGGGCTTGCAGTGTAGGCGGCGCCTGGCGAGTAGTTCGACCAGGCGTTCGCCTCAGCTGCCTCTGCCGATGCCTGGCCAGTCTGCCCTAAAAGGGCAGTGGCCTCGTTGGGCATATCGGCTGGGTCAGCCCAAGGATTTGGCTCGCCAGGACCAGCGGGTGACCCCGCAGTCGTGGCGTAGACACCTGCATGTGAGTGGTGCCCTGTGAAGATACCCGCTATGTTGCCAGGGGAGCGCTCGGCGACATGTCCGTAGTTCCTCATCCTGGTCAGCAGCCTGTCATAGTCTGCTTGTGTTCGGGGCATCTGATGATTAAAGGGCTCCAGCAGGTGTTGGGCTCGTGACGCGCCAACGCCTAACGCTCTGAAGAGAATCAGCGTTAGGATCTGAAAGTTGGGGATGACAAATCCAACAGAGTTAGCCTCGTCACGGGCCATCTCGAACCGAGCTAACACTGAGTCGATTCGCTCGCCCCTTTCGACGCGAAAGTCGATAAGGGCAGTGCCAGAGTTGAGCTGGCGCTCATCTTCCAGATTTTCAAATTTGGTGCTCAGTAAGTACAGTATATATGTTACTGCATCCGTTGGCTGTCCATTGACAGTTACACCATAATTGATGATCTGGGAGGGGACCTGCATGGCGATACGACGAGCAAGACCTTGAAGGCCTCGTTGTAGTGCTGCAGCTTGTTGTGGTGGTGTCATATTGCCGCTCGTTACGTTTAACCATGCATGTACTTCGCGCACATATTCGCGAAAAGGCGTAGTACCGGCAGGGTCCCATGAGGGGCCAGTAGTACGCGTGTCGTCCATCCCCTGCCGCATGTATCCCACAGCACATCCCATTATTACCCACAGAATGCCGAAGATAGTTATCTTAATCCAGTGCATGTGCATTTCGGCTTCGGTGATTGGTTTAGGCTGTGGTTTGTCAGGCTCTGGCGTAGTAGCCGTGAGGCGCCTGACTGGCACGGGATGCAGGTGGCCCCGCTGCGGGTAGCCCCGCAGGGTGACCACGTTCTCGATCGAGTTGCCGATTGGCATCTGGTGGAAGTCGGGAGTGAAGTGGCGCAGTGAAGTAGGAGAGAGCGTCTCGAGTTCGCGGGTTGCCCCGCTAGCTCGATCGCGGACTGGCTCCGCTCCTCGCAGAGCCGGCGCAACATGGTATTCCACCGTAGTAGTAGTCCACCAAGTTGTGCCGTGGATTACAGGAATCAGAGCGAGAGCCAGCCACACGAGAGTGTAGCCAGCTCCGCTACCAAGTCGAAAACAAGCTGGTAAGCTTAGGTATGTGTTACGCTTTAAGCGTTGCCATATCCCAGGCTTTGGCTCATATCGCATGAGCAAGAGAGCAAGACGAAGCATGGGATCTGGAGTAAAGGATAGGATGGGCATCGTCAATGGAAAAGGTATTTTCCGATCTCTGATGCAAGTCGTGCGCCTCGGTGAGGCACAATCACATATTTGGCCGGGCCCGGCTTGAGCCAGGCACGGCAGCGGTAGATGCTCGATTTATACCTCGCCTTTAACCTTCTCCGTTTAAAGTCATTGACATGATCCGTGTTTTGGCAACGTGTTGGCCTCCTAAGGGGGGGCTCTAAGGAGGCCCCTTCTTTGATCGATCGCCGCCAGGATGGCCCCAAGATGGCCAAGGAGGCTCCCAAGGGTACCCCAAGACGGCACCAAGAGGCCCCCAAAATGCACCTAAGAGGCTCCCAAGAAACCGCCAAGAGGCCCCACGAGGCCCCCAAGATGCATCCAAGACGACCCAAGAGGCCTCGGTGAGAAGGCCAACATCATTGACTGTACCAAGGTGTTTTGGTAACATGTGGGCCTCCTGGGGGGGGTCAAATGTACTACGGCCCCTCCTTTTCGGGAGCGGCCAAGAGGGGGGTGTCCAAGAGGGGGGGGTGCAAATCATGACCGGCGGCATGTGCGCGGCCCAGCGGGGGGGGCTGGGACGGAACGCAATAAGAAGAGGCGCCATGAAATCTGCGGAGATATCATGGCCCGCGCCGTGATATCCACCCCCCCCTTAGTCATCACCCCCCTCTTTTCCGCCCCCGACATTCGCCTCGGTGAGAAGGCCAACATCATTGACTGTACCAAGATGTTTTGGCAACATGTAGGCCTCCTGGGGGGGGGTCTACTGTACTACGCCCCTCCCTTGACAGATCCCCTCAAAGATGGCCCACAGATGGCCCCCGAGGCTCCCACGGGTGCCCCAAGGCGGCCTCGAGGGGTGCCCAGGAGGCCCCTAAGAGGGCCCCAGGATACCCCAAGAGGCTCCAAAGAGACCCCGAGAGGCCCCAGGGGGCTCCCCAGAGGCACCCAGGACGCCCCAAGAAGCCCCCGGGACTGCCAAGATACCCCGAAGACACCCCAAGCGAACTCCAAGAAGCTCTCCGCAGAAATCTGAAGAGACTCCGAGAGGCATCCAAAAGGTGTATCGCCTTGCTCCTCCTCCTCCTCCTCCTCTTTCTCCTCCTTCTCCTCCTCCTCCTCATCCACTTTTTCCTCCTGCTTGCTGCTCCCTCCTCCCCTTTCCCTGCGTACTTTTTCTCCTCTTCCTCTTTCTCCTCCTCCTCCCTCGATTCCTCCTCCATTCTCCACCGCTTGGGGGATGACGTCTTACGCAGCCTTATTCAAATGAATGCTCCTCCACATCCCTGATCAGAGCAACTCGTTTGGTCACTGTTTCTGCTTGGGCCTGGGGGGTTACGGAAAGCGTCTAGAATCATGTAATGCAAGCTATGCGGTGTAACTAAATTCTGTTCGCAGTGAGTTGTCCACTCCACTGCTCGCGCAAACATCCCACCCACCCACCCGCAACTTGGTTTGCAAAATCTCTTGAGACCGTGACGGTGGGTACCAGATGGCACTTCGCAACGACAGCGGCGCCGACGACGACATCGACAACGACGACGACGACGCCGCCGACAACGACTACGACGACACCGACGACGTCTCCAACGACTTCGACGACGCCGACAACGACGACGACGACGACACCGACGACGACACCGACGACGACGACAACGCCGACGACGACGACGATGACAACGACGACGACGATGACGACGCCGACGACGACGACGACGACAACGATGATGACGACGACGACGTCAACGACGCCGACGCCGACGCCGACGCCGACGACGACGCCGACGTCGACGACGACAAAGACGACGACGACGCCGACGCCGACGACGACGACGAAGACGACGACGACGTCGCCAACGAAGACGACGACGAGGGAGGAGGGAGGACGACGACGGCGACAACGACGACAACGACGAGGGAGGAGGGAGGACGGCGACGACGCGAACGACGAAGAAGGAGGAAGGACGGCGACGCCGACGACGACGAAGAGGGAGGAGGGGAGACGACGACGACGACAACGACGACGACGACGACGGCAACGAAATAGGAGGGACGACGACGAGACGCCGACGACGGACGACGACGACGACGAGAGAGGAGAGAAAGGAAGACCACGGCGGCAATGACGATGGAAACGACCACGACGCTGAAGAGGACGACGACGACGAACACGAGGAAAGACAGAGGACGACGCCGGCGACGACGACGACGACGACGCAGGAGGAGGGAGGACGGCGACGACGACGACGACGCAAGAGCGCGCGCGCACTCTTTTGTTGAAAATCCGTGTTGCGAAACTTGTGCTTTTGGTAGGTTTTCTGGACACACGATTTTGAAATACTTCTGAAACCGATGGGTTTTGAAGGATTTCGGCATACGCGCGCCACGACGCGCGCGTCTGCACTTCGTCTCATTTTTTGCAGGAGGATTCTCGCGACGGCACACGCGCAAGGGCGTTCGACAGATTTCGACATGCGCGCGCGAAGCCCGCTTGGTAGCAGTTTGTGAAAATCTTGATGAACCTATGGTTTTCTTAAGATTTCGCAAGAGCTCGCGCGTACGTTTTCTTAGCAAAACAGTGTTGCGAAACCATGTGTTTTTGTATGTGTTTTGGGAACTCGGTTGCGAAATCCTTCCGACACCAATGGTTTTTGAAGGATTTCGGCATGCTCGCGCGACGACGCGCGCGTGTGCACTTCGTCCCGTTTTTTGCCAGGGATTCGTGAAGCAAACTTATGTTATAACAAAAAATGTCCCCGCTTGTTGTTTTTAAAAAGGAACCTCAGGGGGGCCGATACTGCCCCCCCTGGGATAGTGCAAACTCATACTCACGATGAACATGTGGTCACAATCATATGTGATTTACATACCCGAAAAGGCGGCGGATAACGCTGGGGGGGGGGTAGAGTCTATTACCTAACATCTTTTGCTGATAGGTCTCTAATGGCTTCAAAAGAGAACATCTTGACGCCCCAAGGGGGTCTGGGCGGGATCCGGATAAGGAACCGGACGGATCCGTCAGCCCCAGGAATCCTTAGGAATTTTATAACTTCCCAAGAATCGTTAGGGATCAATTCCCACAACACCATTCCCAGGCCACATTTTGAATGCCCGGAGCCACCTGTAGGCCACTTCGTGTTCTTCGTGCTCCCAGAACACCATTCCCAGGCCACACTTTGAATGCCCAGAGCGAACTGTAAGCCACTTCGTGTTCTTCGTCTTCCCAGAACACCATTCCCAGGCCACATGTTGAATGCCCAGAGCCAACTGTAGGCCACTTCGTGTTCTTCGTCTTCCCAGAACACCATTCCCAGGCCACATTTTGAATGCCCGGAGCCAACCAACCGTAGGCCTCTTCGTGTTCTTCGTGTTCCCAGAACACAATACCAGGCCACACTTGAATGTCTGGAGCCAACTGTAGGCCACTTCGTGTTCGTTTTCCCAGAATATAACTCCTAGGCCATATCCTGATTGCCCGGAGCCAAATGTGAGCCGCTTCGTGATCTTCGTGCTCCCAGAAAACAAGTCCTGTGCCATACTTAGAATGCCTGAGCTGAGGCAGGCTGAGGCCGAGGCAGGCTGAGGCCGAAGCAGGCTGAGGCTGAGACTGAGGCACGCCGAGGCAGGCTGAGGCTGAGGCTGAGGCAGGCTGAGGCTGAGGCAGGCTGAGGCTGAGGCTGACGCAGGCTGAGGCCGAGGCAGGCTGAGGCTGAGGCTGAGGCAGGCTGAGGCTGAGGCTGAGGCTGAGGCAGGCTGAGCTGAGCTGCTGCAGGCTGAGGCTGAGGCAGGCTGAGGCTGAGGCTGAGGCTGAGGCCGAGGCAGGCTGAGGCTGAGGCTGAGGCTGAGGCAAGCCGAGGCAGGCTGAGGCTGAGACTGAGGCCGAGGCAGGCTGAGGCTGAGAGGCTGAGGCTGTGGCTGAGGCTGAGGCAAGCTGCGGCTGAGGCTGAGGCTGAGGCTGAGGCAGGCTGAGGCTGAGGCAGGCTGAGGCTGAGGCTGAGGCAGGCTGAGGCTGAGGCCGAGGCAGGCTGAGGCTGAGGCAGAGGCAAGCCGAGGCAGGCTGAGGCTGAGGCTGATGCTGAGGCAGGCTGAGGCTGAGACAGGCTGAAGCTGAGGCTGAGGCAGGCTGAGGCTAAGGCAGGCTGAGGCTGAGGCCGAGGCAGGCTCAGGCCGAGACAGGCTGAGGCTGAGACTGAGGCCGAGGCAGGCGCTGAGGATGAGGCCAAGGCAGGCCGAAGCTGAGACAAGGTGAATATTAAAGGGAATGCTTACAGATATGCTTATACACACCGCTGTTAGGTTGCTTTGCCGGGATAATCCTCTTTTTAGAAAGGAGAATCTACATGGTGTGAGCTATGCTGTGCAAGCTATGCGGCGTGAGCCATGGTGTGCAAGACATGCCACCCTCCCAGAGAAAGGGGTGCACGAGAGCGCCCACGAGGCGGCACGTGCGCGAGCGTGGCGAAACCTCGGCAGGCCCACCCAGGGCGCGGGGCGCCCCGCGAGGCGGCACGGGCGCGACAGAAGCGCGGACGTGGAGCATCCTCGGCAGATCCTCCCCATCCCTCCCCAGGAGAGATGGGACACCCCAAATCAGACCACTGCTTGGGGAGCTGCGCGATCACTCCTCCGCGCGCAGACAGGAGCGGTTCGACTCCTCGCGGTGCCAGAGTGGCCATGGTACACCAGAACGGCGCCCCACCGACCGTCGCTTGATGATGCGGACGCGGATCACGGGACCAGGCGTAAGTCGGGCGTGTCCCCCTACAGGGGGATTGATTTTGGACGAAAAATAAAAAATACCCCCCCCCAAAAAAACAATGGGCAAAAATAGTCAAAACATCGACCCCAGGCTATTTCTGGACTATTTTTGAGCATTCCTCCTGCAAGGGGACAGGCCCGACTTAAGACCAGGTGCGGCCCCTGCTACTGCTCCTGGTGAGCCTCCCCCGGCTGCTCCTTTCAGCGCCCCTCAAACGGAGACTCCACTAACGGGTACTTTGGCCAGTGACCCAGCGAACCCAACCCTTCCCGATGCGGGCAACGCTGCATTGCCAGAAAGAGGCCCTAAAGTGGCAACTTTTTGCAAAATTGCAGAAAGTACCCGTTAGTAAGTACCCGTTGCGGTGTCGTTGATCCTTCTCTCCGCGCCCCGCGCCGGTGCTCGCGCTCGGCGTCGGGGTCCCGCCGCTTCTCCTCCTCTCTGCTGCTGCTGCTGCCGGTGCGACGCTTCTGCAGGCTGCTCGGGCGGCCCGAAGGCAAAACCTGGATTGGCGCCAATGGCCCACGAAGGAACACCTGCATAACTGAAGGGGCCCTGGGACACACAAATAAATACACACAAATAAAAAGATTCCCCATATTTTCCCATATTTTTTGGGTTTCTGTCTTCCCCCCCGCTTCCCATATTTTCCCATATTTTCTGGGAATCGACGATTAATTGTGTCTGTGTGTTTCTTTCCCTCCTGAATAACATGAAGTCGTGCGTGTCCCCTACAGGGGGACCTCGGAGGACAGTCTTTAAATACCCTCCAAAAAAACCCGAAATGCTCAAGAACTGCTCAAAACCTCGTCCCGAGACCATTTCTGGACTACTTTGGAATACACACCCGACTCAAGCAAAACATCTCAACTCTTGGTGGGCCGCGCAGATCTCCTAGACCTGCGCCAGAGACTCCTCCCTGGTGGCGCGACGCCCTCTCGCGAACCGAAAACGGCCAATTCCTTAATCGACGTGTCAGGGTAGGAGGTCTGTCCACCCCCGAGCCATAGGTGGGCCCCGGCGCCGACCCAAGAAGGCCGCGCACGGAGCGCCAAAAAAGTGTTTGTTAGCGTGCCGTCTTCGACGGCGCGCACGGGGTGAGTCTGTGCAAGATTGGCCAATGTAGGGGAACAGAAAGTGACATAAACATAAAAACTCGGAGGTCCGCGCGGATTTCTCGGATCGGCGCTGGACCCCCCTCCCTGGCGCGCTCCGCGCGCCAGGGGCGGCGCCGGAGGCGCCGCCAGGGGGCCCCAGCGCCGATCCGAGAAATCAGCGCAGACCTCCGAGTTTTTATGTTTATGCCACTTGTTGTTCCCCTACTATGGTTCGCGGCTTCTTTCTTTATTTTTCGGGGGGGGGGCGCGGGAGCCAAGCACGAGCGCGCAGGACGCTACTGCCGCATCGCCGAGGGGCCCAAGGGGGCCCACACCAAAGGTCACTCAGGCGAAGGGTCACCCTTGCGTGTGCAGTAGGAGCTCGACCACAAGAAACCTTCCACGAGAAACCCAACCTGGAGACCCCAGGGCGTCCAGTGGTTTTTGGTGTGAGAGCGTCACGCTTTCCATAGCGAAACCATCGAAACCCAAGAAACCCAGGGCACCCTGGAGGCAAGCAGGGTGGTTCTTGGCATGGGCTTCCACTGTAGAGGAGGTTTTCTTCTTCTTCGAGCCGATGGAGCGTCGACCCAAGAAGGCCGCGCGGAGCGCCGACAGTTTACGCTTATGCAATTTTTGTTCAAGGGCGCCCAGCTTCGCGCTTCGCGCTACGGGAAGCGCGAATAACTTCGCGCTCTCGCGCGAGCCCCCAAAGGACAAGAGGAGGATGAGAGGAGGAATCGGAGCCGAACCGCGAAGCGCGAATGAGTTCGCGCCCTCGAGGGTGCCCTTGTATCTTCCTCTTCGGGCAACTGGAGCGCCCTCGAGCTCTCGGTAGGTCCCAGCATGGACCAGCCAGCCTTTGCGGGTTACCCATTGGCCGTGCCGTATCGCCGGGCGAGCGGTGCTGGGATTCTCCGCGTGACTCCGCCCGGTGCCTCGGAAAGATGGCTGGGAGTCCCAGTCTCCAACGTGCCCTGAGATGGTCCCCAGGGCGTACAGCCAAACCGTCTAATGAGGACGCACGATAAGGATGCAACGAGCCTGGGAAGGCCATGTCGACGCTCTGCGAGCGGGGCGCGGCCAGCGAAAGCTGCCAAGGATGGGCCGAAAGGGAAGGATGAACGTGTAACCTTGGAAAATCGCTCATCCTTACTACACGGGTTGACTGTAAGATGGTTCCCAGGGCCTACCTTGGGGCCCCCTTGGCGGGAGCCTCCAGGGCCGTCTTGTTGGCATTGGGGGGCAACCCAAGAGTCAAGATATTCGAACACATTAATTTGGTCTGCATGGACCTAGCATCCTCGCTTCTTCGGGTCTGTGGAGCGGCCAAGGCGGCCCAGAGGACTCCCCCAAGACGGTCCCTGATGCCCCGGCATGAAGCCAAGAGGAAACCACCAAGGCGGCCAAGAGGGCCCCCAAGACGGCCCCTGATGCCTCGAAATGAAGCCAAGAGGAAGCCAAGATGCCAAAAGCGCCCAACGGGAGGACAAAAGGGGGAACTCGAAGGAGTCACAGGCTCCTCCTCCCCCCAAGATGGCCTCCGACGCAGGAAGCCCGACGAGGCCCTCCGGAGGCCTCGAGAGGCCCGTGAGAAGTCCCCGCGAGAGACCTCCAAGAGGCGCTCCATCTGCCCCCGACAGGCCACTGGGAGACGCCAGGACAGAGGCTCGGAGAGGCCTCCCCCCAAACACGGTGGCGGGATGGGCCAAGGGCCGCTGGATCCGCCGCCCCCTGTCGATTCATCGCAGGGGTGCCTGGCGTGCTGAACCCTCTCGGTTTTTTGGTTCTGGTACTTTTTCCAAAAGAACTCCCCCTGGGGCTCCGGTCCGTCCCGCCGGGGTCCCGGGAGATTCCCGAAAATCCATACGTCAATGCCTTTGTTGCCCCAAGTTGGCCCAAGATGGCCTCCAAGACGGCCAAGATGGCCAAGGATGGCCTCCAAGATGCCTCCAAGACAACCAAGATGGCCTCAAAGACAGCTAAGATGGCTCCAAGATGCACCCAAGACGGCCTAAGATGGCCTCAAGATGGCCCAAAACGGCCCAAGACGCTCCCAAGAGGCCTCCAAGACGGCACAAGAGGCCTCCAAGAGGTCCTCCAGGAAGGCCCGAAGAGGCCAAAATCAGGATGTTCAATCGGTTTGTGAAGGATTTTGGTATTTGCGCCTTGTCGGCTTTCCGACGGCCCAAGACGGCCCAAGAGGCCACCATGGTCGCCCCGAGATCGCCCAAGAGGCCTCCAAGATTGCCCCATGACGGCCCAAGAGGCCCCCAAGACGCCCCAAGACGGCCCAAGAGGCCTCGAAGACATCCAAGATGGCCTCTAAGACGGTCCTGGAGCACCCCAAGAGGGCCTCAAGTCGGCCCAGAGAGCCCCCCGAAACGGCTTCCGACGGCGTCAGACGGGCCAGGAGCCCACCAAGATGGCCGAAGTTGGCTCGAAGCTGGCCCAAGACGGCCCAAGAGGCCTCCAAAAGGGCGTCCAGGAAGGCCAGGAAAAATCCAAAACACCGGTGTTCCTCCCGTTTTCTCAACCTTAACGGATTTTGACATTTGCATCTTTTCGGCCGTCCGACGGCCCGAGACGGCCCAAGAGCTCCCAAAGATCACCCACAGATCGCCCAAGAGGCTTCCAAAATGGCCCCAGAAAGGCCCAAGAGACCCCCAAGACGGCCCCAAGAGGCCCCCAAGACGGCCCAAGAGGCTTTTAAGACGCCTAAGATGGCCTCCAAGACGGCCCTGGAGCATTCCAAGAGAGCCCCAAGTCGGCCCATAGAGGCCATCCAAACGGCTTCCGACGGCGTCGGACGGGCCAGGAGCCCACCAAAACAGCCGAAGATGGCCCTAAGATGGCCCAAGACGGCCCAAGAGGCCTCCAAGAGAGCCTCCAGGAAAGCCTGCAAAGGCCAAAGTCATTGATTTCCCTTGAATTTTCAAAAGGTTGTGTCATTTGCTTTTTTGTTCGGCCTTCCGACTGTCCGAGACGGCCCGAATTTCCCAAAGATTTCCCAAGAGGCCCAAGACGGCCTAAGAGCCCTCCAAGACGCTCAAGATGGCCTCCAAGACGGCCCAAGAGCCCTCCAAGACGTCATCCAAGAATGCCCGAAAGGGTCAAAATGGCGTCCACACGGCCAAGATGACCTTCAAGATGCCTACGTGTTCCCCGAAGGCTTTCCAAACCGATTCGGGGAACACATGGTCTGATAGCTTGGCAGGTCTGGCCTCCACGTTCGGCCACATAGGCGCTTCCGAAAAGGCAGGGGGCGGCGGTGATTCGCCGTAGGCGTCTTCGATCCGCTGCAACCTTTTGCGAAGGGATGCTTTGAAGGCCGGATGTGTGAGTGCTGTTGTGTTTGGACCTCCCAGCAAGTACCCAACGGAGTCTCGGCCCATCCAGCCACCCACCTGGAAAGACCCAGGCGAACCCCAAATTACCTTCCTCCGACTGCCTGATGTCTAAGATAGCTTCCAAGATGGCCTCTAAGACGGCACACAAGTTCCAAGATGGCTTTCAATTAG